>JANHFO010002596.1:628516-643553 GCA_032468095.1 Pareas carinatus
TAGATAGATAGATAGATAGATAGATAGATAGATAGATAGATAGATAGATAGATAGATAGATAGATGATAGACAGACAAAGATAATATCCAAAATGCAATCTCTTTTGAACAAAAATCTGTGCTGAGATGACTCCAGATATCATTATTGACTGTAGTGCAATGGAATCAGTACTGGTAACATATACAATTTCTGTTAAAAAACTTTCCAGGATGAATGTTTTCCTTAACTTCAGGGGTCATTTAGATCAGAGGTTTTCAACTTGGGGTCCGTGGACCCCTTGGGAACTGTGGTAAGTTGCCTGGGGGTCCGCAGACAGGTCAAGAAAAACTTGGAAAAAGTAATATACATGAATTGTCGATGAGTAATTAGTTGAATTTGTGGGAATGGGGTCTGCCTTGTAGCAATGACATGTTTTGGGATCTGCAGCTTGAAGAAGGTTGAAAACCTCAGATTTAGACAACTAACTTCTGCAGGATTATCTGTAGCTAAATAAGAGATCATAAATAAAATTGGTTCCATATCCACAAAACCTCTTGTGGATCCTACTGCTGGTTTGCATTTGACCGGTTCTCTGAAGAAACCAATTTTGCTTAGTTTTTGGAGTGAGTAAAGGATTAAAATTATCCTTCTCAGCACTAATTCTTTCAAGTGACAATTTGCTAATATAATTCATGATTTTTAAATATGTCTGAGGTGGAATACTAGCAGCCTTGCCTACATACATGGATAGAAATCTGTGGTGAAGATTGCTTCTATGAAGAAATAATACATGGGATGGTTTCCTTAAAAAATCCTTTCCACACTTATCTTCACCTTCCCAGAAAAGAGAGTAAATTTTTATGGGAAGCAACTGTATCACAGGTTCCTCTCACCGGGCTTTAATTTTCAGAGATTTTCAGAAGTACATAGGAATAATCCTCAATCTTAGATCACATTGTGATCGGCTGTAAACTGAGAGCATATACCGGTCCAATATCTGATTTTATTGATATAACTGATGCTGTGCTTCAATGGTTAGAAGGCCTAGACCAGTGATGGTTAACCTTTTAGACACTGAATGCCCGGACAAGTCACAACTAATGAGTCGTGACTTGTGATGTCATCGCCTGGTGCCACTATTATTCTTCTGAACATGCACAAGGTCCTGTGACATCATTGCCTGATGCTGCTACCCCCTTTTCTGAGGATGTTCAGCTCTGGGGCGATGCTGGGGCGTCTTAACTTGCGTACCAGTAGAGAGTGCTCTTCATGCCCACTGTGGCGCGCGTGCCATAGGTTCACCATCACTGGCATAGACATTGTTATTTGAACATAGATCTTTTTAGCATTTATGTTTTATTGTGTTTTACTAATCCAGGTGAAATGTTCACATATTTTGCTAGTCCATGTATGATATGCTATACGCTACATAAATAAATCCTCCAGATTTCTCACATTGATAAATATCATCAGAAACAGCCCCCCACAAAATCCTAGTGAATCCAAAACTCAACTTACATATGACAAAAGAAAGTTTACCTGAGAAACAGAACCTCCACTCTGAGATCCAGAAGACTGTATGGTCTGTTAATAAAGTGGACATATATTTTGGAATTATAGATTCAAAGCTTGAAACATTGATATGAAAATTATTATGGATGTACTGAACATGGACAGGAGCAAAATCTATAATTCCTCACTACTGGAAAGATTTTCAGTTTTGGAATCCCTGAATGCATTGCTTTCTAGATGGCTCTGAATCAGCCTAATGGAAAGACAGATTTTCCATGATCAATGTTTTGCGATGTGTTAAAAATAAGGCTGAATTTTCTGTTTCTCTTTCTGCATTTTTGTCTTTTTATACCTTTTTGTATGTTAAAACAATACTTTTTTTAATGGTGTACAAAAGGTACACATTTGATAGAGTGTATCAAATGCCAGATCATCTCAAAGGAATAAAAACAGTTTCAGTTTTGAGAATATATTTACCAATTTACAGGCTTGGCTGTTGTAGGAAGAGGAGGTCTGTTTATAAAAAAGAAAGAAAGGAGCCATTATTTGGAAATGAAATGATGGAATTATTAGAAGTCAGAGAGTACTTCTAAAGCGCACAGAAAGTATTCCTAAAGGTAAAGGCTTCCCTGTCCAGTCGTGTCCGACTCTAGAGGGCAGTGGTCATTATTTGGCTGTGGGAGCCAGCGTTGTGCAAAGATGATATCTGTGGTCATGTGATCAGCATGGCTACGCACCAAAGGCGCACAGAATGCTGTTACCTTCCCACCGAAGTGGTACCTCTCAATCTACTCACATTTGCATGTTTTCAAACTGCTAGGTGAGCAGGAGCTGAGGCAAGGCATGGGAGCTCACTCTATTGCACAGCAATCGGATATTTAACCCCGGCTGCCCGCTTTCCTGCTGACAAGCTCAGTGTCTTTAACCACTGATCCATCGCACACCCAAAGTATATGTACGTCTTAATAGTTCGTATTTTTGAGGAATGCTCTTGGTGGTACACAGCTGCAGAAATCCAACATTTCTGTTTTGTGACACAGATGTTCTGTTGACAAGTCAATTCTTGAGTGTCCTATCCAACAGTTGCAACTTCCCTGCTATCTTAGCTTTTAATGAGGAGCCCAGTCAACCTTTGGCAGATTGCAGGATGTTAGTGTTCGGTAACTTCCATGTGCCTTGCTCCTGTTACCACCTTCACCACAAGCTATGATTAGGCAGGGAACAGGAGACAGTTTTGCCTCTATTCATGCTTTCTTCATCTTCTAGAACAGGGCAAAGGAGTTGCTTGTCTTCCTCACCCGTTATCCTAGATAGAACACTTCCTGCTTGTGGATCTAACTACAGTTTCTAAAGAAAGAGTTCTTTCTTTATTCAAAGCTTAGCTTAGCTGCAGAGATTTATCCTCCTCTAATTTGTCTACTCAGGGGTATCAATCAAACTCTATTGAGTCAGTGATGTCGATGGCGAAACAGTGCTTACCTTATCACAAACTTGCATAGGTTGTCCACTCTAGGGAAAAATAACAGAAGCCATTTTAAAAACAAGAAGCATTTCATGGAATTATAAATAATACATTTGAAAAATAGGTTGGAAGAAAATCCAGTTATGATTGCTTATCCTTTTAAACAAACTTAATCTCTTGAACATGAACACAAATTGGTTCTGTTATGTTAAGTGGAATTAAGAAGCTGAATAGAGAAGCAAGATTCTTATAGTTTTTATTTTTTTCCTTAATATTTTTCCTGCAAGTGCAGGAAAAGATCAACTGAGCATTGATATATTGGTTGTGACTGGAATTGATTGACTTGCTTGTTGCCTGAATCTGATATAAATGGGCTGAGAGAGAATGACTGGTCCAAGGCCCCCAGCTGGCTTTCATGACTTACATGGGACTAGTACTCACAAGTCTCCTGGTTTCTAGCCTGGTGCCTCAACCACTAGACCAAACCGGCTCTCTAATCATATCTTTATAGTGACTTTTTTAAAAAAAAATCAGGAAATACAGAGAGAACACTAAAAATATTTTCTGAAGCAAATGAATGGGTAATGTTTTTTTAAATATTAAAGTGTGGGCGAAATGTAAAACTAAAGGAACTATAGATGCTCCAGGCCATCTTTCCTAACCTGGAATGATATATTAGTATTACAACCAATAACATTTCCAATGATCCAGTTGACCAAGAAATCTAGGTATTGTAATTTCTGTTCTGTTTAATTAAGAAAGTTAAGCACTTAACGGAATCCAGTTTTCATTTCTTAACTATGTTTAACATCTGGAAACTGGTAGCTAAATTGCATCTGTATATGGACGAAGCTGGGACAAAATTCTTAGGATTTTTTGGCAATTGTTTTAGGATTGCCTGTCCCATTCTTAAAATTCTTAATTAAAATGCTCTTCCAGTATAATTAAGTGCAGCTGCTCTTGTTTAAAATAGTCAATGTGGCTTTACATGCTAGGCAGATCTAGAGATGAATTAGATGAATATGATCTAGAGATCATAAAGTCATCTCAAAGATTGCCCATTAATTGGTGAATATCAAGTTAAGGATTCTGAACACTGGGTTTTGAGTTAATGCATCGTTCTAAACTATTATTTGTATTAATTTATGAAACAAGTCATGCTGGCCTGAACCACATATTCTGGAAATCCAAGCCAGGTTATATTATTTTGAATATTTTGAATTTGAATATATTTATTTAGTCAAGCATATATGAGAAAAACAATTATAAGTAGGAACATACTATATAAACAAATAGGTATAGACAAGTATAAGCATATGCATAATAATAAATGAGTACGAATAAATGGGGACAGTAGAACAGGGATGGTAGGCACGTCGGTGCGCTTATGCATGCTTCCTTATTATGATTTAGGATGGAAATGCACTTATTGTATAACAGGTGTAGAGAAAAACAGCTCACAACATATTTTTGAACATAGGATTACAGGTTAGTGATCCAAGGGACATTAGCTAGGGGCATAATTTTGCTGACTTTATCAACTAGACGGTTGAATGCAACTAAATAATAGTTACCTGAATTGTAATACGGATATCACTTTGTGAATTTGAACCCTGTAGAAGAAAGCAACAATTTTACATAACATTTGTTGTAGAACTGCAACTGTTTTTACAGCGATTTAATCAACTCTTCCCAGTACAAGGAACTCTTTACCATTTATCCACAAAATTTGTCATTGCTAAATGTAAGCAGATAAGTATATTTTTCTAAATTCAGATATTATTTCTAGAATAGCGTTTCCATTCTCACACATCCAAAAGATGACTAGTAATTTTTAACTCTAACCTGCCCAATTTATGACTTAATCAATCAAACATCGCTATCAAATGAAGTGTTAGGTGTCACTCAAAAAACAATATTTTCCAAATGTTCTGATCTGAAAAAGTGTCATTTATCCCTATCCTACCAGTCTATTTTTTCAGTTTTATCAAAAATTCCAGTAGCTTGGATAGACAATTGTTAGCTTATATTTGTTTGAGGAATCACAGATTGCAAAGACTTGCATCCACAAGTGCACAAAATTAAGATCAGAACAACAAAAACTGATCTAAATTTAGAGCCCTCCAATTGGTTGGATTTGCAATCAGTATCTGAGATGTGAAAACATCAGCCAATCAGGACTTCTATCCACTTAGAAATTAGAATTTTTGGGGGATGAGTTTATTCCATGAGTTGCAATCCATGATATAACAAGTAGGTCCTCTCTCCTCTTTCACAAAGTGACAGTCAAACATTTTCTTTGATGCACCAGGCGCTGTTGGACTATTCTCCCTGCGAAATATGTTATTAGATAGTAGAGCAAGCCAGCAGAGATACATCATACAGTTTTCCAAGTATTTGTCTGAATAAAACGGAGTTGGGAAAGCAGAAGGTAGGAAGTGGGGAATTATAGCAGGGAATCAGTCTGTGAAAGAACCATAAACAAAAAAGGATCCTAAATTTCATAAAATTTTCAAAGAGTGATTTAGGATTGGAGTATAACAGCAGCACCAAAGAAAATAATTGTGGATAGAACTCAGAGAAAACTTTCATGACAAGAACAATTCATATTTCTCCACTCACAAAAAAAGAACAATTTCTTTTATCGGTTGAACCTGCAATTTATATTGTCATTGGCTGAAATAATCTGTGAGGCAAAAAGTATTCATTGTCTACCATTTTTAGATGATGTATCAAAGGGGCTTTGTTTTCAATCATTTAATCATAAATCATTAATTACAGATACCAAAAATGAAAACAGCCTTCCTTTTATCTGAGGTCCCGTAAATAAGGTGAGTGAGCGTGGCAAAGTCTAATTAGGTTTCTCAGCAGATGGCATTGTTTCTAGGAGAATGTGACAATTCCCTCTATTTTTCTGTTGTCTCCCACACCCTTTCAAAATCTCTTTCATAAGAACCCCCAGGCTCTGTTGCAGATTCTGCAAGTTAGGAGAAGGTCACAAGGGTGAAGGAGAAGAAGACAAGTCCACGTTTCTCAGATTTCATCCAAAATTATGTACTGGTACATTGTTTCTGTACTGAAATTTCTAATTTAATGTACAGTACTTCCACTTCTTCAAAACCCATGCAAAACAAAACGCACACAACCACTGCCAATGGAAACCTGCAAGATTATTAACTAGCTGCATCAGCAAGTAAGATTGTAGTCCAGGTAGCTTACTCCATACTCCTATTCAATACTCCTATCATCTCAACTCAATATAGCAATGTGCCATGAGATTAAAGAATGGAATTTAGCTATTCATTTTTATCTGCAATTCATGATTAATGTATGATTAAATAACTTCAACACTTGAAAGGAACAAATGAGAAAAGAGATCATACCTGGCTCTGGTGTTTTTCACCGTATTTAGTGCTCTGCAAAAGAAACAGATAAAAAGGTAAAGGTAAAGATTCCCACCATACATGCATGCTAGTCGTAGCCAACTCTAGGGGCAGTATTAATTAGCCAGCTCTATCTGAAGATGTCCCCGTGGTCATGTGGCCAAGATAACTAGACGCCTATGGCGCATGGAGCGCTGTTACCTTCCCACTGAAGTGGTCCCTATTTTTCTACCTGCATTTTTACATGCTTTCGAACTGCTAGGTTGACAGAAGCTGTAGTGAGTAACGGGAGCTCACTCCGTTACACAGCACTAGAGATTCGAACTGCCAACCTTCTGATCGACAAATTCAGTGTCTTTATCCGCAGTTAAATATGATATTTTCTTGCAGATGAATCTCTGTGTTGTGCAAATATATACTATATGCATCTTATCTGAATTATTTTGAGTTTACAATAATTTCCCTTCTACATATGAGTACGCTTTTTATCCTTGGATATTCATTCATTCATTCATTCAATTTAAATATTTCCATAGCTGTCCATTTTATACACCTATAATCTCAGATGGTTTACAAACAAGAATAAAAACAGTTAAAAGAATGAAAACAGTACACAAGATTCTGGCAACACCTCCATAAACAATTTAACTGAGCTCCAGTCTTAAAGTATTCCAGGTCTTCAAGGCTTTTCAAAAGGCTAAGAGGAGAGGGTTCTCCCAGATCTCAGGGGGGAGGATGTTATAAAAGATATGGGTTGATATCATGAAGGTGCCCTCTCTAGCACAAGCTAAATGCCAACATTTAAAGGAAGGGACCTGGAGTGACGTCCGCCCTTTCTGACTGATAAATTGGACAGATACTCTCAGGATAAGGAGATCCTGCCAATAGATGCATTGGAATGTATAGTATAATCCATGAATAGACTGTATAACACACATAATATGTGATATCAAGACTACTTTGCATATGCTCTAATCACAAGACATACTGGCAAGCTAGGGCAATTAGCACATAAGCCACCTGGCTTTATATAAACCTTAATAGCATTTCTATCAGTTGGATGATAATATCTCCACCTTCTTCCTCAATTTTTCATTATTACACTGAGCCAGTTTGGTGTAGTGGTTAAGACACCAGGCTAGAAATTGGGAGACTGTGAGTTCTAATCCCATCTTAGACATGAAATGCATTGGGTGATCTTCAGCCAGTTACTCTTTTCAGCCCTAGGAAGCAGGCAATGACAAACCATTTCTGAAATCTTGCTGAGAAAAGCGCAAGAATTTCTGTAGGTGAAGAACCATTTTGGTCTAATGGTTAAGGCATAACATTATAAACCAGAAGACCAAGAGCTCTAGTTTTAATTCTTAGGCATGAAAGCCAGCTGGATGACTTTGGGTCAGTCATTCTCTTTTAGCCCACAATGTTTGATTCAGGCAACAAGACTGCCAGTCAATTCCTGTTACAACCAATGAATCAACACACTTGCACTTGTGGAAAAACATTAGGAAGAAGAAAAAAATAAGCAAGTGCTCCGAACAAGTGTTTACAAGTTAACCATTTAAAATATGAAAACCTGACTTATTCTTCATTTTCAAATCTCCGGGTGAAAGAGTCTGCATAAACAACTGATATTATGTTTTAAATAAAGCAAAGGAAAAAAATGTACCTGAATATGCTTGTAGTGGGAGCTGCCAAGTTGCTATAAAAATTGAGAAAAAAATATATCATTTGAATTCTCTATATCACTCCAATAATGTGTCCATGTGTATTTTTTCCCCTTTCCAGATACAAGAAATACTTGTGCAAAAAGGTTTATTTAACCAGCTGCAACAATTTATACATTGCAAACACCTCCAGATATTTGCTTAGAAGTAATTGCTTGTGAGTTTGGTGGATTGCATCATTGTTATTGTTAATTATTCTCGTCTTGCTTCTTATTTATAGTGTTATTTGTAAACATTAAGATAAAGAGGATGATTCACCTGTTCCACTAATCTAACACTCTTAAAGGAAAGGGGAACAACAACTGCCTAAAAGCAACACTTTCATAAAGAAATGGACACTTCCAAAGGTATTGACGAGATATGTCATCATATCATCCCTAGGTGCTGTTATAGACACTACTATAGTTAACTATAGACTCTACCTTCCTTAAAAATAGTCTTGGCAAAGGATCCACTATCTAAAGTTACCATCAAGTCCCCAATAAGTTGTGCTACCAAGCCATTCCTGGGTGTCTTGTTTATACTTGCTATCTCTTAAGTAAAATATAAACCATTTTTGTACTTTTCTTCACCAGATAGCTTGAACCTTGGTGTAGCTTCAAAATCTCAAAAGTTTGCTATATAGCTTCTGATTTCAAAGGGTCTATCTGCTGCCATCCTTGAGGTTTCTGGTATGCTGAAAGGATTTGAGTTGGTATGTTTTTCTCTGTTAACCTCTTTGGCATTTTATTTAAGATCAGTGATGGCGAACCTATGGCACACGTGCCACAGCAGACATGCAGAGACCTTTCTGTTGGCACGTGAGCCAAGTCGCCCCGGCATCTCCCCAGAGCTGAGCATGCTCAGAAAGAGAGTAGCGACACTGGGCAATGATGTCACAGGGCCCTGGACATGGTCAGAAAGAGTAGTGGTGCTGGGCAATGATATCAAATGGCCCTGTGCATGCTCAGAAAGAGAGTAGTGGCACCAGGTGATGATGTCACAAGCTGCGATTCATTAGCTGAGACTCATCCGGGTACTCGGTGCCTAAAAGGTTAGCGATCACTGCTTTAGATCAAGTCTATTGCCTTTGAGCTGTAACAAACTTGTTGACTCTCAGCTGGCCACCATCTACCAACACACACTGTAGGAAAATGGTTCTGGAAGAATATTTTCAAAGAAGTTAGATGATAAATTTGGAATGAAGGAAAGAAAATGCAACTTCTTTTTTTTAAAAAAAATGTGACTTATGCTTAATTGTAACTTACTACCTCTGTTACTGATGTACTTGAGTGTTTAGATTCAAAATAAAATGTATTATGCAATGCAGAAGTTACCAAAAATCTGCATCCCTACCCTTGAACACCCTGTTAATCTATCTACTTTTCTAATGCAGCAATTAAATTGTATTTTGCTTGTCAGCAAAGTTTGAATAATAACTATATTTTCAATCATAGGATCAGTCTGGAATTATTGTGGACAAGCACTATAAAAATGCAATGTATGTAAAGAATGCAAAGAAAAAAATATATGTGTTACTATTTTAGAAGTCCCCAAGCAGGCAGAACATTTGCAGAAATAATTTTGCAGGACTTGAAAATCAAATGCATTAGTCAATAAAAATAGCAATTATTTCTAGAAGAAACTTTTATGACAAACTCACTTTGTCTCCTTATTTCATTGTAAAGGAATGTGTGTGTGTCAAGATGGCATGATTTCCTATTCATAAACTTTACATGGGTTTCCTACTATTTCATCTCCTTTTTTCTCTCTTTAGCCCAGAAAGATTACAGAAGAAGAGATGGAAAGACTATCCAATACTTTTTAAATGAAAGTATTAGAAACAGACTTGAGCCCAATTAGGGAAACAAGCTTTCTTACCGATGGATATGTTTCACGCTGTGAAGAAAGAAAGGATAAAAAAGAATAAGTAAGAACAATATTTGCAAGAAAAGTATTTCTATTTGACTAGCCAGCAAAAAGGTCTCTGTATGATCACTAAGATCCAATTAGACATTCACTTTGCATTCTTTTACATTAATAAGATTAAATAATTAAATAATTAGGACTTACTTCAGGTGGGAAGGGCTTCGTAGGAGGATATACTATGACCTGTCAAAAATCATCACAGATAAAAGTTAAATTTTGTTTAATTTAAAGGGCAGACATTTATTTGCTCTCTATTATAAATTTGTTTTAAAAATTGAATGAATGGAAGAAATGTATTTGGGAAAACCCTCTTGTCAAGTCTTTTAATTTTTTATACCAAGAAAAGTAATCTATGAAATGGGAAAGTGATTCAAAACTAGTCAAAAATAAGGGAAAGCATATAATTATTTCTATTTTTCTGCCTTATTGAAGTATGCTTTATTTTAAGGTCATTTTACACAGAAATGTTGCCATGTTGCCTCATGAAAATCTGTGAGTCCCTTGTCACTCATTTAAATGAAAGAATAGACTTGTGTGTAGCATATCAGATAGTAGAGTCAATAGCGCCTGAACAAACATCTGTATCCACATTAGCTACGTGTTCAGGGGCCAAACAGGACAGGGAAGACTAATTTCCATCGATTCTAGACCATGACAATAAAAATGTCACAGAGTTAAGTCTACTAGAGTCAGTTCAAAGGCATAGGGGAAAAGGCATATGTCTTTTGCTTGACATTCCAGGGTTGTACTTGTGAAGGTTGTGATTCTTCACAATATTGTAATTGTGCAGTATTACCCCATATTCCATCATCTTGAGATATACAAATTCATTAACAACAGTATAATGAGTTTATGCAGTGATTGGAGTCCTCATCTACACTAAACAAGAATTGGTCAACAAGGATTGAGGAAGACACCACATTCCCAACTCTGGGTTAGATATAAACATTGAGGTGACACTCCTTTTGACAGATTAGAACCAATGCCCCGAGGTTCTGAATACCACCTGTCAGCCAAATTAGACAAATAATCTGGGCTAAGGTTCTTTCTATGCCCAACCTGAGCTAAAAGTAGAGGAATGAGAAGCCTCTACCATATATTGTAATGTCCTATGGGGGAGAGGAGGGAAAGGGTGGGGGAACTGTTCTACTGCTGAATTGTCCCCATCCCTCCAGTATGAGGTGCAGCCTTTACAATATGGCCAAAATAGATTGGATACTGGTGGCAGGAGGAGATCTTCCCCTCACAAAAGCACACTCCAGCCAGGTGAAGCAGCATAAGGTATAACAAAGCACAGAAGGTAAAGCAGATTGCCTCACTGGTTTTAATGTGGAGCAAGAGAACCTGGGTAAAAATTCCCTCCCAGAAGGGGATCAACCTCAGACAACCTCTGATTTGGGGTGCCATTAAAGGGCATCTATTTCATGGGTTTTTTTCTGTTTCATTTGTCTGACCTTAAATTCTGTTCAATTTGGTGTGGGTGGATCGGGAACTTACTGCTCCACCATAGGCAACCAAATATCTTAGCACATCTTTTCATGAGCCTAATGTAAATCAATTTACTTCTAGTTTTAGCTTTAAATAGAGAGGCAGAATAATGACTTAAATTGAGAAACTTGTTGCAAGGAATGGTTGCACTTATGAAGGCCCAACATAAGGGTATTTCAGAGGTTTAGTTCAGAAAATGAACCTACCTGTCCTTTATCTGAAATAGTTGAAACAGACTGTAAGAAAAACAAAAGGCAAGAGTTATATTTGGTTGATTGTACCATCACCAGTGGACATCATGGAACAGTTTACGCCACCCCTTGGACAACAGTTCCATACAGAAACATTTCCGGGAGCAAGAAGCATCAGAAAATCATGGTGACACCAAAATTGTACAGTTAATGTCTCTCCTCTTTATAACTGCCCCCTATGAAAACCCCTGGTGAGTCGCAGCTAATGAGTCGCGGCTCATGATGTCATTGCCCGGTGCCGCTACTCTCTTTTTGAGCATGCACATGGCCCTGTGACATTATCACCTGGCATCGCTACTCTCTTCTGAGCATGCGAATGGTCCCGTGATGTCATCGCCTGGCGTCACAACTCTCTTTCTGAGCATGTTCAACTCTGGGGCGATGCTGGGACAACTTGGCTCACATGCCAACAGAGAGGGCTCTGCATGCCCACTGTGGCACACATACCATAGGTTCGGCATCACTGGCCTATACCAACAAAATAGAGTTGTATTTTTTGTGGTATCTGTCTCCTGACATGGTCTACCCTGAAAGGCTAGCAATATATCAGTCTTGAAAACTTTCTTCCTCAGCCTCCTCCATATTTTGGAAACTTTTAATGTAGTAGTTGATTCCATACCTGCCCATAACTGCCGCTGCCACTAGTGTCTATGCCTCCCTGCAAATAGAATAAAATCAACTGTAAATAGAACTGGCAGAATTAAGGAGAATTGTATTTAAAACAGGGTGCTTTTCTTCATTAATGTTTAACTTAAATCTCAACCTAAAGTTAGGATCCTATAGGTCTTTAGATGTTTCTGGACTACAATTCCCTGAATAATGATCTCTGGCTATGCTTCTTGGGACCAGTGAGAGTGGGAGTCCATAAACAGCTAAGGAGTCCACAGCATTCCCGTTTCTGAACCTTGAGTGAGAGCTTTGGAAAATCATTGCGAGAACTTATTAGAATACTTTTCTATGTTTAAGGAAATCTAAAATCTTCTGAAAATGCAGCACCAAGATTATGGCAGGATACTTCTCATCCAATATTTTGCACTCTTCAGGATTGGATCTGGTCCTGACTGATCTTATGATGACATTTTGAGTAGGGGGGGGTTGATTCATTTCTGACTCTGCTCCTATTCATTGGAAATTGCAGCACAGCTTGGTTTTTTTTTAATTGTTTCAGTTCTGTACATCTTTGGGTGGTTCATTGGTCCATTTCCCAACTATTATCTTGCTTTCTGGCTTCTAGACCCAAGTTTTAAGTACTTTTCTCAAGCCTACAGATATTATAAGCACATGAAAGTGGGTGCCAAGGGCCACTAGCAACTTCTTTCCTTTCCTTTTGGAGAATGTAGGTGAGGGAATTTCTGTTACTCCAGGACCAGCCTCCAGTTGAAGAGGAGAAGACAGGATACTGGGTGATATTGGTCAACTGGAAAAAGGAGAGTGAGCGTTGATTGACTCCCAGTATTCTCTTTATTTCAAGATCAGCAGAAATAAAGATCACTGTAGATTTTGCTTTAAATTTCTTTATGAAAGATTGGGGGAAGGAAATATTGGTGTGAATGTGCTCATAGTTTATGTGTGTGCATGTTTAGTTTTATGGCTTTCCTATTAGTTGCAACACAAATCATTAAGGATATGTGTAACTTTAAAAATTAATTTGTCACTGTACATTTGGAAGGGGGTTTCATTTAGTGGGACTCATTTTCAGGAAAATAGGAAAATTACAGTTGGATTATACAGAAAAACGTGGAACTGTTAAACAGAATAAGTGCCAACAGCACCACTCAAACAACAGAAGAAGGCTTACATCAGCACAGCCGTATTTGTTGTAGACACTTGCAGTTCCACCCTGTATGAAAAATAGAGAATTAAATGAAGACTTTACAAAATAAGCATATTTTGCATCCCGGATGAGGCTTTCATTGTTTCCGTACAATGTTTTTGCTATGAAAATACCTGCTTTATTCTCAGAATTGTAAGCACCATCTAGGAATGTTGCCTTTATTTTCTAACTATTTTGCTTGCCACAATTTCTGTGGCCCTTTCTGAAGGTTTTTTTTTTAAGGAGCAAATGAAAAAAGTGACACAATGTCTTGATTGCTAGTACTGGGAACCATTTTTCTGAAAGCATCATTTGTGAAAATCTTTTGAAAGAGGGAATTTCTGAAAACAGACTTTCCAAAATCATTACTGTTCTTGGAAGACTAGACAAGACACATTCCAAATTCTATCACATATCTAAGTCAAAAGCAGCGTCCTCAATTAGACCGAGGAGGTAGGAAATGGGAAGCATGTGCAATACTAAGGCACTGTTGAAGTTATGCATTCCAAAGACTCATGCCAGTATTTATGAGATAACATGACTTATATAGCTGCACCAAAACCTCAATATTATTATCTGGTTTTAATTACAGTTATTCAAAGGCAAAGATCTAAATCATGGGCAGGCAGGTTTTGTTGTTCCTGTTATTGTTTGTCATGTGGTACTCTTATTTAGTTCATGTATTTCTTAGACTTCTATCCTAGTTTTTTTCCCAGGACTTCAAGGGTTACTCCATTGGCTATTTTTTCATAAAACAACAACCTATATTGGGCTGAGAATATGAGTGATTGGCTCAAAATCATCCATTGAGCTTTCTTGGCCTTCCTGTTCCTAATCTAATAATTTGACCACTATTCCACAGTAGAAATGGTGTAATCAAAACAGGTACGGCTAGAAAATATTTATCTTTTTCTTTCTTTCTTGTGAGTTGGAAGATTGAATAGCACAGCTATTTTAGGACTTATTTGGTGGTTGGGGGCGGGGAATCACCTTAAAAAGTGTGAGTTGGCAATATAATCTTGGAGTGAATTCAGGGATCATAAAAAAGTGACTACGGAGTTTTATGACGTTTTTAAGTTGTGGGTGGCCCATCTCTGACCTAAACAGAAAGGCAAGAAATATATACTTACACCAAGGCATCCAATCTTTTTGATGCTTCCCCCTTGGTAGATTAAGCCTCCCTAGAAGAAAACAGGAACAGGTTATTCCTTTGTTAATGGTTTCATTTACCATGTCAAAATAAACTACAAGGTGTAGTAGCTGGAATTTTACTATTGCTCATTTACACTAAAGAAAAATGGCTTCATTGAAAATAACCATTGGTGTTCTTGGAAACAAGGTGTATAATTTGGAAAGAAATAAAAAAAATACTGATTTGGGAATAGAAAGGGGATTAAACTAAATTACCCTGTTTCTTCGAAAATAAGACCTAACCAGAAAGTAAGTCCTAGCATGATTTTTCAGGATGCTCATAATATAAGCCCTATCCCCCAAAATAAGCCCCAGTTAAGATCAT
>JANHFO010002596.1:661162-671758 GCA_032468095.1 Pareas carinatus
TAGTAGGTTAATGACATGAGGGAAGAAACTGTCCTTGTGTCTAGTTGTTTTGGTTTGCAATGCCCTGTAGCGGCATCCGGAGGGAAGAAGTTCAAACAGATTATGTCCAGGGTGTGAGGGGTCCATAATTATTTTCACTGCTCTCTTTTTGGCTCGTTCAGTGTACAGGTCTTCAATCAAAGGGAATTTTGTAGCGATTATTTTTTCTGCAGTTTAAATTATTT
This sequence comes from Pareas carinatus, assembly GCA_032468095.1. NCBI lineage: Eukaryota > Metazoa > Chordata > Lepidosauria > Squamata > Pareidae > Pareas > Pareas carinatus. The sequence goes on from JANHFO010002596.1 coordinate 661,387, forward strand.
TTTGAAGCCTATGTTTATCTTGTTTGGTTGCATTACCAAACCAGACAGTTATTGAAGTGCAGATTACGGACTCAATGATACCTTTGTAGAACTGTGTCAGCAGTTTTTTGGGCAGTCTGAACTTTCTGAGTTGCCTCAGAAAGAACATTCTTTGTTGAGCCTTGAGGTGCACCTGTGCTGATTGTACAGGTATTTGATGGGTGCACCTTAGAGTGCTTATGTAATGCCTCTGCTTCAGAAACTGCACCAGTTGCCAATTTGCTTTCAAATGCAATTCAAGGTGCTGGTTGTTATTTATAAAGCCTATCTGGCATAGGACCTAATTACTTGTGGGACCACTTCTCTCTCATAGAATCTGCCTGGACAATTTGATCCAGCAGGGTTGATATGCTCTGGGTTCCCTTGATTAAATAATGTCATCTATTGAGACCCTGGAAGCATGCCTTCTCCGCAGCATGATATAATGTTCTATATGAAAATGTGAGACAGGAAGATGATGATGAGGAAGAGCCATAGGTTAGGCAACAGTGAGATAAGATGCAGTTTAGCCCACAGAAGGAATGGGGAAGTGGTAGTCCTATCAGAAAGGACCCTCCCTAGTGACTATCAGAAAGGACCCTCCCTAGTGACTGTAAAGGCAAAGGGAAAAGAGCTATCCTTTCAGATTTGCAAAATCTATTAGTATAATTTTACAATAAAAGCAGCATTAGTACTCATGGTTGGTGCTTCTTGTCTGGACTACCTCAAAGGGCTGACACATAACTTGCTCTGGGTGTGGTTTCATTGAGATCAAGGTGCCCCCCCCCCCGCACTCTGCTGTTATTTAGAAGGGCCCAAGTTTTGTTGAGGGCGAGTGAAATCCCTCTTTTTGATTATCTGTGTGTGTCTCTTTTTGTTTCCATCTGTTTTTTGTCGCCCTCTTCACTCTTCATTATTCTCTGTTATATTTTTTTCTGTTTTTAACATTTTTATTTCAGATTCTCCAGGGTCATTGGAAATCAGTCAGCATATAAATTTATTTCATCAACAATCACTACCACCATCATCATTTAGCTGGAGAAAGGATGCCAAGTCCACAATATTTATCACATTACGTAGAGGATATCAGAATAATAGAACAAAATAATAGAGTTGAAAAGAAGCTTGGAAGTCCAACCCTCGGCTCAAGCAGGACGCCCTATATGATATCAGACAAATGGCTGTCAAAAAACTGCTTAGTGTTCTTTGTTATTTGAATAGTAACTTTCATAAAACATTTTCTCTCATTTATTAGTGATGCATAAATATATTCTTCATTGTAGAAATTGCAATAGTGATTCTTGCTTCTTTGTATTACATGGATCGTAAAATGTGATGCAGCATTACATGCTATTTTCTCTATGTACCTCTCGGGTGAAGACATGGGCGTAACAAGCATATATAATTAACTATATATCATAACACTTAATTATTTGCTAGGAATTACTGATTTATTCATACAAAACCATTTACAACCTGTCTAGTTTCAATCCTTAAAAGGGCCTCCAGGCAACTTATAACCATAGCAATAACGCAAACAATAGAAACAACAAAAACATTGCAAAGGAAATAAAGAGCTGCACATAACAGAGGCATAATTGCACACTAAATAGAAGGAACCTAAATGAATTCAGACCAGGAAAATAAACTGTGTTCTACATTTTCAAAGATCAAAAGGGTTTAAAACACATTGGAATGGAGCTGCAACCAAGAAAACCATTGCTTAGGTCATCTCCATACCTGGAAATGGGAGGCAGAATATGGCTGCAGACATAAAGTACCACAACAGGCGAGTGTGCATGAGAGAAAGTGGTTCTGAAGGTACCTTATGATTGGTCCTCACACTTATAACTGTTGATGTGACCCCATGGTCATTTGATCACAATTCAGGTGTTTGGTAACCAGCATTTATTTACAATGGTTGCAACATCCAGGGGATTATGTGATTGTCATTTGCAATCTTCCCAACCAGCTTCCAACAAACAAAATCAATGAGAGAAGTCCGATTTGCTTAACTGCTATGGTTCGCTTAATGACTATACCAAAAAAAGTCATAAAATTACTTAGTGATGGAAGTTCTGGTACCAGTTGTGGTCATAAGTATGTATGTTGAGGATACCTGTATAAGAATATCTTCTTAAACCCTTAAGGTGAGATGTATTATTCTACATTTATTTTTTTTCTCATAGATTCATTTATATTTTCAATCATATAATAATGTCACTATTAACCTGAGGTATACAATTTGAAATATTCAAGTCTACCAGAATATACATTTTCTTAGGAATACTTATACTCAAAGAATTAATATACAGTAATATGAAAAATGACAAAATCCAATTTCTACATAATTCCACAAAAGCTTGGTGGCCAGTGGGTAAATATTAGATTTTTCCAATTTATTAAACACACAGAATATTTACCAAATTTCTGTATGATCCCCACAAATTTAGGGATAGAACTTTGATATCTATTAAAAGATCTAATATAGTAACATATATTTGATATTTTAATAAATACTTGTATACCTTGAACATCATATAATTATCTGACAATTCAAAGATTCCACCTTCATATTCAGTGTAGGAGGAGATAAAGGACATCCTTGACTACAAATGATAGCCCTTATACTTTGCAATTTATTCAAGTTTTGTATGTTTGATTGTGTACGTAGTTTAAAAAACACCTAATTCCAGATTTTTATCCTTGGTCAGACCTGTTTTGCCTAGGAAAAAAGATGAAGAACTACATATGCATACCTGTCTCTACCTGAGTTACTGTTTGCATGTTAATTCAGCTCAACAATTATCTTTGCATGACGTAAGACGTAGCATCTTAGGTTACAAATAGATATTTGTATATCTCATATGTCTGTCAATTCTATATCGCCTTTCAGCTCATATAACATAACTACAGTGGAGAAGGCTATACAACTGTCTACCACAGGAAAAGGACTGTTAAACAGATGTGATCTGGCTTTATAAACCCGTGCGAAACATATGGAATTCTATTCACATTGCAAAGGCAGAAGAAATAAGTATGGTTCATTGCATGGAGTCACCATTAATAAGCCAAACCCTTAAAGGTAATAATTGATCCAGAGAGGTTATGCTGAGTTTATAAGCTTTGAAGAGTATTTATATCATCACTAGGTAATATAAAGAAAAGCTTCAGGATATGGCTTCCTTTCCTTCTAATGGTAATAAGTACTGTGCTTCAATATCCATTGACTTACTAAGAGCTCCAAACCACTTACAGACATCGGTGTTTTAATCTCCATTTCTCAGAACACCCTGGTGAAACTGGGAAATCACTACTAGCTCTGTGTTATCAATGTAGCAGAGAGGAACAAAAACATCTAATGCAGCATGATTCAAACATCCAAGAATTCATTTCCTAGCCCAGTATCTTAATAGGAACCTTGCCCTCCCATAAATTACAGAAAGATTAGAAGCTATTTTGGATATAATCAAAACCAGAGCGATCCAGAAGGATGAAGTAGGTTTCCTATTCTCTTCATTTATTTCTGAGCCATAAAGAACTTTCCCATCTCACATTACAGAGAGACAGAAAATTATCCACACACACACTAACACACACACAGACACACACACACACACACCATGCCAGGTGCTTGAAGATCTTTCTTTTGAGGTGTTATGGAGAATCATCCAACATAGGAAATGCAAATCAATCACACTTCCAATTTACTTTGCTTCTTACACTACGTAATGCTTTTAGCATGCCTTTCCTGCTATGTATACCTTCATCTGTTAAATAACAAGCCACAGTTAAAGCATTGTAAATATTCAAAATAAACCAGACAATCAAAACCCTCCTGTTCTTCACCATCCTTGGAAAACCAGCTCTTCATTCTCCGTCCTTCCCAGCTTCAGAATTGATAAAGTCTGTGCTCCTGTGCTTTTTCTTTAAATTAGAACCTGGCTGTTGTGACTCCTATCCCCCAGCTCATCCATTGTTCCCTCATCTCATCTTGGAAAAAGCACTCCAGTGGGTCATAGTTTGCTCTCAAGATTGCCAATAAAGGAGAATATTTATAACTCGGGTTTGAAATGAGAGGTCCTTGGTGCCCTCTGAATTTGGCTGTTTTCTTGCAGATGTTTCATTACACAAATTAGGTAACATCAACAGTGCTAGCGATGATTACTACTACTGATGGTACCTGGTAATGAAACATCTGTGAGAAGACAACCAAGCTCAGAGAGCACCAAGGACCCCTCCCTTGGAAGATTGCCATATAGTGTCCCCAGTTGGTTTCAAGGCATGTGGTCTGCCCTCAATCATATACCTGTTCTTCATCTCCTAACAGAAATATACACACAAATTGAATTCTTCTTTATAGGTAGCATTTCTGGATTTCAGGTATACATTGGATTCCTTATCCAGAGGAATTTTATGGGAAAAACTTCAAAATACATCTGTTGACAAACAGCTCCTTCTTCTGCTTCAGAATCTAGACTCTTTTGAAAGCGAGATGCTTTCCATGGGACTCCTCTCAGGTAGAATATTCATAGAGAATAACAGAAGGGACCTTGGAGGTCTTCTAATCCAACCCACTGCTCAAGCATATATCCCATTTCAGGCAGGTGGCTGTCCAATCTCTTCTTAAAAACTCCAGTGATGGAGCACCCACAACTTCTGAAGACAAGCCATTCCACTGATCAATTGCATGCCCTCCTTGTTCAATTTTTATTTTGATTCAGTTATGGAGTGAAGTCCATTGAATTAAGATAAAAAGTGAACAAGGAGGAGACACAATTTTTTGAGACAAGGCACTTCCTTCAACCAGAATCACTGCAATGATGCTGGTCAAGGTCTTATGTCAAGTTGAAGCAGAGTCACTCTTCACAAGCTTAAAGATAACTAGCTCAAGGCTTCAGTCTGCTAACAATGAAGACAAAATGATGGAAAGGTGGATTGGTTTTGTGGCAGAGCTTCTTAGATTAAAATATCTCTGAGTGATGAATCTTCAATTAGCTGTTTTGAAGCTGGTGAAGCAAGGGTTCAGAAGTACAGATTGTAATGAATGGATGGTGACAGGACTTCTTCAATGGCAGGAATTGTGACTGACTAGGCTATTTATCAGGCCAGTTTGGTGCCCAACCGTTGTTTCTCCCAAACTGATTGAATCCTTTTCAAACTGTTCAAACCTCTCGCTTACCATCTTTACATGCCTGGTTTATCCACACATAATACTTGCTACTGCCTTCCATCGTACACTTACAATGGTGTGACTTGCCTGTCATCGTTACAGAAAACAGAATCTCCTAAATCAATAAGTTCAATATACATAAGAAAACATACGCCCAAAGAACCTTTCTTCAGTACTATTGAAGCACAATTGCCATCCGTCCAAAGAACTGCTCTTTAAGTAACCTAAATGATTGTATTAAATCCATTCACACTATTGATAGGAGATGGAAATTGTCCCTTAAACTCTGCATATGTTGAATAAAAACTCCTGGAAGAATGTGAGCCTTGTTCACATAGTTGGGCTGCTCCTTCCCTATTCAGCATCTCTCCTGTAGCATGTAACCATAAACCATAATCGTGGCGATTTTCCAGATGATTTAGAACCTGATTATATTGTTCAATTAAAGTGAAGAATTTCCAATGTATAGGAGGCTTCAGGTGTGGCACCAGAAATGCCAACAGCAGCAAGCAGTGATAGAAAGAGCAGCACAACTTTGTGGGTGGAATTAAGGTGGAAGGTCTTCCCCATTCAACCGACTTAAGTCTTTTCAGATGAGTAATGTGTGAATAAATAATTGAAGATTGCTGTGTCTGACACATTCTAGACAAAACAGGTTTAATTGCTCTTTAAAATGAATGAATGAACCAAAAGGACAATCACCCTCAAGGCTTGGATAACTATATATTGATACACACATGGACACACACACACACAGAGAGAGAGAGAGAGAGGTATGTACACAACAAATTGACATTCACGTGCAATCTTCTTATTTAGCCAAAATTATAATTCTTGTGACCTCATGATAGATTCAGAAGAGGCTTAATTAGAAGAGAAAGGGCAACATAACAAAATGCCTGGTTGATGTTTTATTTCTTTCAGAAGTGGGCTGCTCCTTAACATACTTATGCAATTCTCTGGCTATAATTATTGAGACAAAAATCGTGCTTCCCTTTTATAGGAAAAGACACTTCAAGATCTGTTGCCTGCTTGATTTCCCATTCAATGAACATTTTAGATGTGGAATTATTGAATATTTTCTGATGTACAGTACTATCTCTATGTCCTCAACTGTCAAGTCAAAATTACTCCTCTGGAGCAGGACATCTACTTTGCATGGGCAACTTAAATGGGAATTCATGAGATCAAATAGATCATAATATTTTAAACAACTATTGTTTCCACAAACTATATTAAGTATCCAGTGTAAACAGGAGGTTGAAACGACAGGTGTCCAGTCTCTCTTGCAGCACCTATTTGTCCTTCTTTTCTGGTCTACCATCAAGAATTGGTGGAGTTGGTAGCTGTCTTTTCATGTTCTTTAGCAAGAAATGTTGGATTGGCCTGATGCAGGGTTGATGTAAAGGCTGAAATGGGTTAGACAAGAACCAAAGTTCCAATAATTTAAAGATGACCTTAAGTTTCATTTTAGGGAGAAAGGGAAAAGATGTATACCATGCCATTAAAAGAACAATTTTGTAAGGAGAAAGAGCTATGTGTTGTGAAGGATTAAAAACTTTTGAAATGGTGGGTGTTTACAACTGACTCAGCATCCTGTGGTTTTATGGCTGCCATTTTGGTGCTTCACAGCTGATTTCCAACAAGTTGAGTCAATGGAGAAACTGGCAATAAAATCGCAAGTTGACGTCTTACTTAATGACTGTAGGTAATTTGCTTAATGACAAAACCAGATATAAGATCTTAAGTCCATCATGGTCACATGATTGTAATTTAATGACTTAGTGATGGAGTGGCAGGTCCCAACTGTGGACATTAAGCAAGGACAGCTTGTATGGAGATCATTTTGATTAAAGTATACAAAAATTCTTAAGGGAAAATAAAGGGTAACTCAATATCTGGGAAAGGACAGGTGTGAGAAAGAAAAGCTAAAACACAATCTAGTTTTGATTCTGTTTGATACATAAGGGGGCAAAGGAAAACGAGTAAGATCTCGAGACTCTGCGATGATATTCTTCAACTATGAAGTAAGATTTCTGTAATCTTCATGATGTCTGTTTTGTGATCTGATCTACCTTGAATGGCTGACAACTGGGAATAAAAACTTGTAGCCTTTCACACGGCAAAACACATTGATAGAGCAGATCACAAGAAGAACAAGGGCATCTAAGAAAAAGACAACTAAAGAACCAAGAAAACAGGCCTAGTCATGTTCATAAACATAATCTGATTCATCAGAAAGTGGATCATAAACCAGATCTCTAACCCCACTATTTTCCACAAAGGAGACATGGCTTGAGAAGGAAATTCCTTACAGGCCAGTGCAGATATTCACTGGATAACTTAGAATTTGTACTTCATTTTCCTAGAGATGGTACATGCATATTGCATATTGAATATTTCCCCAGTTTTGCTGTTATTGATGTTGTGATATGGATCATAAGTTATACCCTGTTTCTCCGAAAATAAGACCTTACTGAAAAATAAGTCCTAGCATGATTTTTCAGGATGCTCATAATATAAACTCTACCCCCAAAATAAGCCCCAGTTAAGATTGTCTGCCAAATGGACACATTTAGTATCACATTTCCCCAAAAATAAGACCTAATCAGAAAACAAGCAATAATACGTCTTTTGGAGGAAAAATTAATATAAGATTATATAAAATATAAAATTAATATAAGGTCTTATTTTGGGGGAAAGACAGTAGTTGCTCTTTCAATTCTTGCAAACCAATGAGCAGCCATATTAATCCTAAATAAAATAAATATATATTGATTGTGTTGGCCTGCTGGCAATTATAACCTATTGGCCATCCAAGTATTTAAAATATTGAAATAAGTTAGCAGCTACTTTGGATTTTGCAGCAAAGCATAATCCATGCATTAGAATGTATGTTCTATATGTATTTTTAAAATTGTCATGAGGTTGGGATGATTGAGAATTTAATAAATGAGGGGGGAAAGAACCTGCAAACCTAAGGTCCATTTTACTACAAGGTATGTCTAATGTAACCATACAGTGCTGTGGGAAATAATTTTAGTTTTCAGGAGAAAGCTGATACTCGGATACCATGCAAATAGGACTGAGCTGGTATGTGAAGGTGAAATGATACATCGCAAGTCTAACTTTAATGGAGAAATGATGACAGAAAGCACATGGCAAACCCTTCCTTCCCTTGAAACTGTTTCATGCGCAGATGGAATCATGACAGCAACCATGGAGGAATCAGATGTGGGTGGAGAACATACTTTGATAGCTCTCGATACAGAAACCTGGCTGGAGTGCAGAAGGCAGGGAGGGACAGATGATCAAATCAGGTCATCTGTGTAGGTAGTGCAGGCAGTACAGTGATACTTAAAAGCATGCAATATCTGTGTCATCACACATTTCTCTCCCGTTTTTTAATGTGCAAAATTTCTATTCTAGTATCTGGCAGCTTCATCTCTAAACTTCTAGTTATGCTTTCCTTTTTTTTCATTATCTATACAAACCAGCATACTAGCCTGTTTTGGATCAGCTTGGGGTTTGTTCGTTTTTTGCATAGTAAAACCTTCCCGAAGATGGGCTCTCTATATATAACAGAGTAATGGAATTGGAAGGGAGCTTGGAGGTCTTCTAGTCCAACCCTCCCTGCTCAGGCAGGAACCTTCATGTTGTGTCCAGGGGGGAGGGTTTAGCCAGCGCGGGAAAAGCCAGCCCCCCCATTGGCAGACTGCCACCCTGCCAGGACAATATAAGGGACAACCCGCTTTTGTCTAGCCAGTTCTAACTGGAGCAACCATACCTTAATAAAGACTTGGATTCAGCTTGTGCCTCGCTTCGTTCCTTGCGGCACCCACACTACAGCCAGTGAGGTGAGAAAATGGAATGTAAGACCTATAAAAGAAATTATTTTTAAAATAAAATAATTGCGAATTCATCCAAATCAGTAGCTTTTTAAAATAAATAAACATGGATAAGTGATGGACTTTGCACACAGCTGACCAGAGGAGAAAATATCCAAAAGGTTTCAAGTATGCAGAGTTAAAGTAAATATATGAAATTAGCATTTAGCATAGAACAAGTACTATTTCAAACAAAGATTCACTCCTCTGCTCTATAATATCAAAAATTCTGCTGACATTCATTTGTTATATTGCAGTGAATTTTATTATATCTCCTTCAGGATGAGCTTGATCTCTGCTAGCTATTGTTATCTGAATTTGTTTCATTTGTATTGTATTGTATTATTGTATTTATTAAATTTCTATACCGCCCTTCTCCCCAAAGGAACTCAAGGTGGTATACAGCCGCTAAAAAACATACAAGTACACAATTTAAATACACAATTTAAGACACAATTAAAACGAAATATTATATATGACTGGGAAATTTAGGCTACCTAATGCTAAAACCAATTTAAGAACCAAATTAAAATTTAAAATTCAGAATATTAAAAATTTCGCAGGGTTGGGGTGTGACTAGGCCAGATCTGTCTAAAGAGGTGCGTTTTTATGGCACGGCAGAAAGCACGGAGGTCGGAGATAGTTTGAATCTCAGGGGGAAGGTCAGTCCAGAGGCTGGGTGCTGCCACAGAGAAGGCTCTCCACCTGGGGGTCGTCAGCCGACATTGTCTGGCCAACGGCACCCTGAGGAGGCCCTCTCTGTGAGAGAGTACAGGTCGATGGGAGGTATTAGCTGGTAGAGTGTGATCCTATAAATATCTGAGTCCTAAGCCATGTAGCGCTTTAAAGGTGGTCACTAACACTCTGAAACGCACCTGGAAGCCCACCGGCAACCAGTGCAGCTCACGCAGGAGAGGGGTCACATGGCCACTGCCCCAGGCCACCATAATCCCCCGAGCGGCCACGTTCTGTACCAGTTGAAGTCTCCGGATGCATCCCAGGGGGAGCCCCATGGAGAGAGCATTACAGTAGTCCAGGCAGGCAGCGACGAGTGCTTGAGTGGCTGTACGCATAGCGTCCCAATCCAGAAAGGGGAGCAACTGGCGAACCAGGCGAACCTGGTAAAAGTCTCCCCTGGTGACAGCTGCCACACGGTCAACCAAGGACAGCCGTGCATCCAGGAGGACACCCAGATTGCAAACCCTTTCTGTGAGGACTAATATTTCGCCTCAATAGTCAGCGATGGAATAAGCTGACTATGTTGGGATGCCGGGAGCCACAGTCACTCAGTCTT
>JANHFO010002596.1:671858-686146 GCA_032468095.1 Pareas carinatus
TTATTATTATTATTATTATTATTATTATTATTATTATTATTATTATTATTATTATTATTATTATTATTATTATTGCCCTTCGGCAACTGGGTCGTATGAGTGATGGATTGTCACACGCACACCAGTGTGCGCATGTGCACAGACCCACTCCCACGAACCCCATGGCGACCCACTTCCCTGAGTGTTGTGCCGGCCCACTCCCACGAGCACCATACCAATCCATTCTTGCAAGCGCCACGCCAGCTCACTTGTACTCATGTGCAATTGGTGCATGCATGCACAATTGGCGCACTTGTGCACCTGCCTTTTCCCGCCCCCCTCTGCCCTGGGCGGCCAACCAGAAAAGGTTGGGGACCAATGCCTTGGATAATGGAACACTACTATCATGTCACCCCTAGTTCTTCTTTTCATTAAACTAGGCATACTCAATTCCAGCAACTGTTCTTCATATGTTTTAACCTCCAGTCCCTTAATCATCTCGGTTGCTAATCAGAACTAATCCTTCCACCACCACCACCCACCATCCAGCCAGAACTGATGAAGCTTCTTAGATGAAAAGTGAAACTTCTTCTTCCTCAAGGATAAAAAACATCGTCCAGTTGTCTTTTGAAAAAGCACCCTTGAGACAACCATGACCTGGATGACTGAGAATCTCCATAGACGTTTCCCCTTGGGGAAAGCCTTTTAATTGCTTTCAAATAATAAATCCACCTTTCTCAAAGTTTCATGGAATTGTTTTCATTGTTCATTTGTGTTCCATTTGGATTTTTAGGGCAGAGGTTTTCAACCTGGGGTCCGTGAACCCCTTGGGGTCCGTGGCAAGTTGTCAAGGGGTCCGCAGACAGGTCAATAAATGTTCAGAAAAAGTAATATACACGAATTGTCGATGAGTAATTAGTTGAATTTGTGGAAATGGGGTCTGGCATGTAGCAATGACATGTTTTGGGGTCTGTAGCTTGAAAAAGTTTGAAAACCTCCATTTTAGGGGATGTGTGTGCATTAAAATTGTACTGAAAGGAAATGTGGTGGGAGAAGTTTAGGAACCCCTGATGTAAAACCTGCAGATAGGTTAGAAGCCTCTATAGCCTTATCACAGGTAGTCCTTTACTTACAACCCCTCATGGAGTAACCGTTCGAAATTACAACAGCACTGAATAAAGTGACATGACTGTTTTACACACTTATGATCATTGCAGCATCTCCATGGTCACGTGATCAAAATCCAAATGCCTGGCAACTGGTTCATGCTTTTGATGGTTGCTGTGTCCCGGAGACATATGATCCTCTTTTGCAACCTTCTAACAAGCAAGGTCAATAGAGAAGTCTGATTGACTTAACCACCTTGTTACTAATTTAACGACTGCAGCGATTCACTTGACCACCATGGCAGGAAAGGATGCAAAATGGGACAAAGCTCACTTAACCACAGTCTTGCTTAGCAATAGAAATTTTGGACTCCGTTCTAGTCGTACGTTGATGACTACCTATATACCAGTGTTATGTGTACTGTATTGGTTTTCAATAGGTTTCTTAGTCCAATCCAAAGTGATGGCTTTAGCCAATAAAGCTCTTTCTGGGATGATTTCATTCTTCTGGTGGAACCAGCCCATCTGGTAGACTTCACCAAATAGAGGGGCTCAGAATTTCCCAAGCTTTAGGTGAGAAATGTAGGGAGCCAAGGCAGCATTTGTTGAACAGCCTCTCGCCTCGAGAGATTTGAGTGCCATTACTCTGGTATCTTTTAGGAATTCTTTTCAATGGAAAGTTTCCACTGAGCATTAGAAGCTGAATGGTTTTTATTAATTATTGGGGTGGGCACCATGATTTTTTACAGTTCAATATATAATTTTCATTCATTTATATAGCCGTTCATCTCTCTATCAAGTGACTCTGGCTTTGCTGTTTTATTCTGATCTTATTTTGTTCTGTTATTGTAAACTTTAGGGAGTCAATGCTAATTTAATACACGTAATAATCTAAAACACATATTCTATGTTTGATTCATACGTCTGCTTCCTTCTCTAAATACCACTGGCTGGTATTGCAGTACCCAGAGGCCTATTTGTACAGATGTTGCTGCTCCTAGAAACCAAGGATAGTTCAGATACTATCGGCTGGCTGAATATGTGCAGTTATGACTTTTCTTGCCCCAATATGTTTCTTTTATATTTACCTAGATTGCATCATATTTGCATTATGGTTGGCTAAATATTTAAAGAGATCCTTCTTGTGATGCTAATCATAGTGGCTTTAATTTTTAAATTGTCTTTATTCTAAAAATGTTAACTGAAACATAGATAAATAAGAGCAGTTGTGTACATGTGCAGCTTTTATACATGCAAAATGTGTAAAGTTTTATAGAAGTTTCAGAGAGCATGTACACCGGAGATGAATTTCTTGTGTGTCCAGTCACACTTGGCGAATAAATTCTAATTCTAATTATTCATACAAGTCTTCAATCCATTTGGTAACTGAGGCCATATTTTTTTCCAGCGTTGAAGCAATAAAAATGGTGTGAGAAACTATTACCATTGTCTGTCAGTTTTCATGTAATAAATATATAGCTCCAAGTAATGTTTGTCTGAAAATATTAAAAGCTCTGTCAAATTCAGATTGATATGTGTAATTACGTCTTCCCAAAAAATAACCTTAAAACATGTCATTTAATAAAGCATTATTGCATATTCAGCAACACGATGATTTACTCCTTTTTTGTACAATGCAATGAAGTTCAATAAATCCAAAATATTTTGTGGAATAAAATATAATCTGAGATCTACTGGTTTTTTTATAGTGCAGTTAAAACAGTTCCCTCCTTGTTTAGACAAAGTGGGTTTCCAATCCTTTGTCCTATTCAGTGCTTAATCTTTGTGTATCGATCACAAGTATCTATACAAATTAATTCTGGGTTTCTTTTGTCTTGCAAGATTTAATTATCTTGTATTAATTATTATTCAGATGTGCCACTGGTCCCAAAAAAGTTGTCAGTAAATGTTGTAGTTCTAAATACTGCCAGTTGGTGGCAATAGACAAACACAGTATCTATCTTTTAACACAGAAAATGATGACAATTCATGTTTATTATCTGATATTTAAATTACGTAAACTAAAAATCCCAGCATTCATACAAACGTTCCATATAATGTTTTTTTTAGTATTTAATCAGTTTTAAAATTGACAGAATACATTTGGTGCAAGGGGGGGGGAAACACCAAAATGCAATTTTCCAGCTATAGTACAGCACACTTTAACATTGACAGAAGATACATTTATGCTTTGAACACAACAGACCAATTAACTAAAGGTGCTGTGTACGGAAACTCCAAAAGGAACCAGGAAAGAGAATTAAGATTAAAAGAAGCTATCCCAAATTTGGTACAACTCCAAAAGTATGTGTAACGGTATAATTCAAGATCTGGAAAATAAAAAAATCTCCATTTTTAACGGAAGACTATATTTTCCAAATGTATATTTGAAATTGAGAAACAGTTTTTCAGTGTTTTCCAAATAAGTGTATGGGAATTCTGCACAAAATAGAAAGTTTCCTGGAAGTTCATTCTGACAGTGTTTATCCCACCCCCAATTTTTAAAGATGGCTGTTTATAACACACAAGGAAATTTCTTTATACATACACATATATATAATTTTTAATGTATTTATTTGAGAAACATCACATGGGATAAGAATATCTAAGTCCATAAATTCAGTATATATATATATATATATATGAATATGAAGATTAGTGTATTAATAACTCTTTGCCTATTGAAATCAATCCCAACTTAGACTAATTAACAGAGAATCTTGCAATTAATCCAAACACAGTAATCTAGTGCATTAGAGCTGGAATCAGGAAAAATGAAGGACACAAATAAACAATAGTATATTTTCAACATATAAAGCAGGTATATAATCAATTATTCAATACAGTACAACCCAAAGATATTTTTATTTTGTTTAATAGTGCAAGCTAAGAGTTCTAAACAAATAACAAAAACCAAAGAAGAAAGTAAACATCCTTGACATTATACAATAAAAAGTACATGAAGCTCTCACTTTAAATTTAGGTCTGCATACAGAATCTGGACCCATTTTGTAAATTTTTCTGGAATTCAAATTAAGGTAACATCCATTTACCATCAATATAGTTTATCAAAATCTTTTTCCACTTCAACTTATCAATCAACCAATTTTATTATTATGGTCATAGACCAGCATAAGGAAGTGGGATAGAAATAAGTAATTTTTTTTAAAAAAAGCTAAAAAATATTAAGATTAAATTATAGAATTATAATTGCAGCTTTGAGTTTTCTGTCTTGGTTCAGATCAATTAAGTCCACTGTCAGCCAAATATTATTTGAACCATATTTAGTTTTGACAAACTAGCTGGATCATTGAAGAAAAAAACACTTGAAAGCTATTGACTGTAAAAGCAGTTAAAATTTTAAATATCAACAATAATCAAAGAAATAGGACAATAACTCAAAATGTGATTTTTTACCAGATTCTAGAAAACTGTGATACGTGCTTTATAAATGAAGATAAAGTACTATTCTCAAAAATGTTGTTTTATATATAGCTGACATAGCAGAGGGGCAGGTTTTATACCATTCCATAGGAAAGTCCTCCAATTACCATTAGCCGTATTCAAAAATATTTTTTAAATTTCTGTAGTCAAAGGAGTGACTGGAAATGGTTCTTTTGAGGAATCTAATTGTGGAAGATCAATTGTGTTTAAAATTGCCTCTATATTTACTTCAGATAAATTCTTAAGTTTATTATATAAGACCAAGTAAAATTTAAAACATTGAAAATCTTTATCATTTTTTGTTTAGACCAACCTGTATTGTTTGATCTCAACTTTGATTTTTGTAGTCTTTGATCTTTGATGGGTTGCTTCACCATCATTTGAATTTGCAATGGACTTTTAAAAAGCTACTTATGATTCATCCTCAAAATTATAACTGTTGCACAACCATACACACGCATACACACACACATTCACATAATCACATTTTGTACGTTTGGCAACCAGCTCTCATTTACAACTGGTTACAGCATCCTGGAGTTATGTGAATGCAATTTGTGATGGGTTTTCCCCCCCGCCCGTTTCGAGCAAAAGCGTCCATCGGTTATACTGGATTCATTTAACAGCCATGTGATTCACTTAATGACCACAATGTCTTGCTTTTCAACTGTCATAAAAACAGTCATAAAATCAAATTCGGTGATGTGGTACCTCAACTTTCAATCACAAGGATTTACAACTGAAATTCCAGGCCCTATAAGTTGAATTCCATCTCTATACAATTGACGAGCTACTGCTTTAAGGTTATTTATGAACAAGTTATAAAGCACCTGCATCTCATTTTTCAGCACAACTGAAATTATGACTACCATTGTTCCTAGTTTAGCTCTCAAATTAGCAGGAAGTAAGCTATGTTCAGTGGACTAAATATGGTGTCAGAAAAACTGAGAAGGCAGATGTTAAACAGTGGGTTTAATTTATCACAGCATGGTGGGCTTATGAGGGGAAAAGTTCAGAAAATTGTAAATGAATATTATTTTGATTGCTTTCCCTAACCGTGTTTTGACTTTCAACATTAACATTTTTATTCAATAACACAATGTGCCAGAAAAACAATATAAACGTAATTCTTCAGCAAGATATTTTCGTCTTTTCTCTACACAGACATTTTTCTTATGGCATGACTTGCATAGTTTCTTCAGCTTCAGATATGTTTCAGATTTTCTTCTATAATGCAGAAATATAAACATATCATCTAGCATTTTATTAACCTTTCCCTTCAAGATACTTCTGAACAACAACTGAAATTCTATTCTTATTTTTGTTAATGATTCAGGTCAAATAATTTGATCTGGACATTAGTTTTGCATGAATGACATCCTCAGTTGCTAAATATCATAAGGCCAATGGGCCATAAACAATTTCTCCACTATATAAATCATCCAGTGGATTTTGATTTGATATTATACATCAAATTGTGGAGAATTTAGACACTGTCATATTGGGCTAAACCATTTCTAATTGCCACCACTGGGATTGCTATAGTTATTTCCATCTCTGCTATAAATTATCTGGTATCCCCAGCAGTGACAAGTTAGAAGAAAAAGGAGAAAGTGGTTTGTTCTGACCAGAAATCATAAACATATATGTGGCTTTCTATGATGCGGGCAGTGAAGATAATCTTATATTCAAAAATATGTTATGGGATGTGGGAGAGACTTTCCCATGAGAACTGTATCTGCTATTATTATTAATCTCAGTGGTGCCACTGAACGAATGAAAATATATAAAAATAAAAATATTGTAACTGATCTGAGAGGATTTTAGTCTTGTACAATTTCTCCATATGGTGGAATAAATACTTTCTCAGATCTCTTATATGTGTTCTACATATTCTAATATATTTTATTATATATTGCATTAATCCATAGCCATAATTCTATTCTGGAATGCATATGAGTTTTCAGATTGTCACTGGACATGGTGATCTAAGTTACATGCTGTACTGTGTAATATATCTGAAATGAGCATGTCTGTATTTTTCAGATCCACTGGATTGAAAGTAATAGCAATGTTTCATTTGTTTGTTCTTTCTCCCTCTATAAAAATGGCTGCATGGGGAGTCTTCCTTTCAATAACCACTTTATGATAGTGCTGAACAAGGAATACTTAACAATGGGTTCTTATAACTGCAGTCATGACAGCGTCCTCACAATTATGTGATTGCCATTTGGGCATTCAGCAACTGGCTTTCAATTACAACCTTGCCTTGCCAGTACAGAAGCTGGCAGGAGGTCACAAATGGTAACCACACAACCTTGGGATAATGACTACATGGGATTTGTCTAATGACAGTAGCTGGGACTGCCAGGACTGCCACTATAAGTAACGTCACATGATCTTACGACTACATCGCTTAGTAATAGAGTTCTTAATTCCAGTTACTGTTGGTAAGTGAGGACTACCTATAAAACTATTGCTGATGTTGTTTATCATTATATAGCACCCAAAAGAATAGATACTGCAAAAATAAATACAGTCCACAACCCACAACTTCCACAATTCACAAGCCACAACATAACTTCCAAGAGTGGCAGAAAACTAGGGCTCTTAATCACAGAATAGTCTAAGACACTGAATTCATAATGCTACTAGTATAGCTTTAGTGTAGATGAATTCTTATTTGCAAATTATGCTTTTGTTGTTGTTAAGCTTATAAAACGTCAACAGTTACGGTGGTTATTTAGAGAGGCTGGCTCTGCCCACAGGGAAGCTGAACCAATATCCAAGAATCCATTAATCTATAATGTGATATAATCAAATTTTATCTCGGATTCAAGACAACAATGAAAGAAAGGTAAAGAAACCTGTACAGAAGCAGGTTTGTGAACACTTTGTTACATCAAAACATAAAAGCATATTTAGAAAAAATAATGTGAGGGGAAAAACCCATTGAAATAAAAAGCAGCCGTCATTTTCAGACAGACCAATATCCATCCCTTCTTTTCAAAGAAAATTTTATGTATAGTGAAAAACATGACCTACCTTACTGCAGGCATTGCTGTCATAGGTCATCCCCTATTTAAAATAGAACCTTATTTATTAAGAATAAGGCTGGTCAACCTATACTTGGAAATAATTACTATATTAGGTGTATCTATCTTTTTGTGGCTTGCTATCATCAGAAATAGCAAAGGATAACTTAAGTTGCTCCTGAAAAGGTTCATGTTCTTCTCCCCACGTTGCTTTATTTGTATATAAACAGTTCTGGAGCCAAGTTTGTAACTACTGAATAAAAGTACGTACTGGATCACAAGAGCTGCTTCCTCCTGTAGGTGATGCCTCCTGAGTTCAAAAACAAGAAATAAAAATGCATTAATCCTAGGCACCACAATTTAATTTTTCAATTAAATTTATGTAGCCACTCAACTGATTACTATGACTCTGGATGATTCACATGCGGTTTACAATAAACTAGTATTCTAAGGGTCTATGGAGATTCTCAGTCATCCAGGTCATGGGCATTAGGGGGTGATCACCAGCAATTTAAATTGTACCTAGAGGCTACTGGAAGTCCATGCATCTCATAAAATAAGGGTGTCCCATAAGAGGCTACATTCAAGACCAATTCCAGATGGTCTTTAAGGGAGGCACCATCTAGAGTAGGTTGCAGGGGCCCAGTAGGAAGAGTGAACAGGGCCTCCTGATCCAGGAACAGGTGCAACTGGTGCACAAGATGCAGTTGTGCAAAGGCTGTCCAGGTCTCAATTGTCACCAATACCAGTCATTTTATCAATAAAAAAAAATAAAGCTATGGTCAGGGAGAACTTTAAGCCAGTCTCTCAAGAGAAATGTGAACCTATCTGAGACTTGATACAAACATGGACAGCGCTCTGGCTTGCATTCCTCTGTTTTGGGAAGGGCTGGGACTATGGACTAAGGCAGAGAACAAAATGTTGTTTCCCAAATGGACAGTTAAATATTACTTCACCTCTGACATTGTGCTTTGTCCACCCTTCTTGAGGAAACTAATGACTTTAAGACAATTTGTGTAGCATACACGTTCCTCTTTTCTAAGAGGGAAAATGCCTTAGAGCTTGAAATAAACCTTAGAGGATCTTCTACCATTTAAGGCAATTGCTTCACAGCCAGGATCACCCTGCTTAGTATTCTTTTTTTCTGCTTGAATTTTCCCCATTCCTTTCAGTTATCAGGATTAGAATCATAGAATTGGAAGGAAGGTCTTCTAGTCCAGTTCCATGACCAATGCTGGAATCCTCAAAACATTCTAGTTAATAGAAATAAATAGTCCAAGATCTTTCTCACAAGTATTATTGCTACACCACATACCACTCATCTTGTACCTGTGCATCTGGTTTTTCTTGCTTAAGTGCAGATCCTTACGTGGAACAACATTTTGTTGGAGAGGGCCCAATGTTCAGATTTATCAAGATCCTTTGGAATCCTGAACTTGTCTTCAAGGGTTTATGCATTCCCTCTAGGCTTGTGTCATTTGCACATTTTATGAGCATGCCTTTTATTCTCTCATGTGCACCCCTTATGATGTTCTTGAACAGTATTAGGCTGAGGACAGAATCCTAAGGTACTCCACTAGTGTCATATTTTCCACAAGTTATGAGTCAATCATCATTTGATCGAAACTATTTCTGACATCTAGGTTGACTATAACTATGAGGAGTGGGGAGGTAGGACAAGATGGAGTTCCAATAGGAAACTGCCAGTACTAAAGTTCTAGAAAACCAGGTCAAAATCTTTGCAGCATTGGAGCAGAAAATGGGTGCAGCTTAATAAAGATCAGTGCAACTCCATAGAGTTGAGGGGATACAGGGTGTGACATTATTCTCAGATTCTCAATTACCAGAACCATTCTACAGGGACCTGGTTTCCATCTTGCTTCTGGCTTCCATTTAATTATTTAAAGCAATTTAGTAATAATTCTCTCTCGAGAGCCTAGGCATTGCAGTGATCTCTACCGAAATTCTGAGGACTCAAAGACTTCCATTATGCAGTATTACATGAAAATCTATGCAATCATGTTGCAGCAGCTGCTTCTTTTATGAACAGATAATTGCAAAAGAGGCGTAACTTGCAAAGAAGGGAAAGAGAAACTTATCCTTAACCTTTTGATCTTTTCCCTTGATAAAATTTCCCCATTTTTCTGCTGCTGAACCTGCAATTCCAGGAAGAATAAAAAACCCTGAGAAACACAAAGTCCTAGAGACAAAACACCAGCTGATTCTCCATTATAAAATTGTTTGTTCCAAAGGTTTCTGTAAATGTAATAGCTGATTATCCATTATAAAATTGTTTGTTCCAAAGGTTTCTGTAAATGTAATAGCTATTGTAATTACAATATAAGATGTGAGTGAGTCTTAGGAAAGAGAAGAAATTAGGTACCACAACAAAAATTAAAACTACATTTACCTTTGATTGACTGTCACTGCTCTGAGATGATTCTTCTGGACTCTGAAACAGACAGATAACAATGCGAAACTTCAGGCAGAATGTACAGTACAACTCAGATATGACTGATTGGGATCTAAGATTTTAAAAACTAGCAAGTAATTATTAGCTATATTTTGAAAGAAGTCAGCAAAAAACAGAAAAATAAAAATATGTGAAAACAAGGGTACAATATTTTTTATGGCATTTGAGTAGGAAAATGACATACAAAGCAACAGGGTTGTAAAAACGTCTGAAAATTATTATTCAACCAGTAATCTTTGCAGATAAAAAATATTAAATCAAATTGGTATTACTTGATAGCATTTTATTATACTAAATAATTTTAAAATTCATGCTGACTTTACAGAGAACAGAAATATTTCAGGAAAAATGCTTACTTTGACACATGCTACAGTATTTGATTGGGATGCTTTTCCCTAATTCCAAAAAAAAGGTTATTAAAAATAATATTTCCATAAATATTGTAACAGAAGAAAATAATATGAAGACTTTTGTTTGGGAAAAATAACTAGTAGTTGTATTGATTTTATTATCCTTCCCTATTTTAATTGAAATGCACCGTTTGGCATGCTATCCTTTATCACACAGTTTAGAACAATAAGTAATAGTGGAATGCTACAAGAAATACTATCCAGAAGACTGAAGATCCCTAATTTGTTCCCATTGCTAACATTTTTTGGCCCATATTTTTTGGGGGGATAGCAAAGTGGTGCTGGAGTGGGCCACATATATCTGTGGATTACATTGTTTGCACTTCTGGTTTACCTCTTCAATTCTTGCTTGGAGTAGGAAACATCTGCATGTTTTCAGATGTTTCTAAACTATAATTCACAGCTTCCTAGAGAGCTACAGGTTCTGCAATATTAGTAAAGCTGTGCCTTTTCTTCAGATATTTTTAGTATTGACTTAGTCAGATCAGTCCTTGTTTCTCCTATTACTACATTTATTCCAATCATTTACAGCTGTGTTTCTCAACTTTAACATCTTTATCATGTATGGACTTCAACTCCCAGAATTCTCCAGGCAGCAGGCTGGCTTGAAAATTGTGGAAACTGAAGTCCATAGATTTTTAATATGTTCAGGTTGGGAAATACTGATCTACAGTAAAGTTTTCATTTTGATAAGTCATTCTCCAGGTCTTTCATTCTAGACCTCTGCATTTTCTGCAAAGCAATGTCCTTTTACCGGTGCTGCATTTCATCTTGGCACTTCACATTTTATAAAGCTGACAACAAGAGTCTTGCATGAACTAGGAAGAATGCCTGGTGAAGATTAAGTATTGCCAAAAAAAAAAGACCCACATCTATAATTTCGTTCATTTTGCCTCTGGCTTGCCTACAGGTGAAAATGCCATTTCCCTGACTTTCAAAAGAACAAGCAAATGTCTGCTCTTTTGTTTTTTTAAAAGTCCCACAACTTTTGAGAAGATATTTTGACTACTACTCATATCAGGCCCAGACAGCATAGTCAAGGATATGGAAGTCCAAAATATTTGGAAACCAACATGTAACCTCTACCTAAACATGATGTTGGATACATTTCTTGGTACAACTAACAACCAGAGTTTATTGATAGCCTAAAGTTTGAATATTTTTTAGAAGAAAGTGCCATACCTCATCACAGTTTATATTCAGAGACAGAAATGACTGAAATGAAAAGTAAAAAGAGTTATTATTTTACATAGTAGAAATTATATTACATATTATTGTAGTATAGGATGTTATCACTCTAGGAAAGGAAGCACAAGCATTCTGTAAAGATGAGGGTTTACATTCTATATTTTCCTCATGAACTCTGAATACCTAGAGTATTTTATCCTACAATGATTTTATGTCACATCATAAAGGAGATGGTTTGGTTTGATCTTAGTCTAACATGAGATACTATTCCATAAGTTTTTGGAATGAGACTGGAAGTAATCATACAGAAAAGCAAACTGCTATAGTAACTTAATACACACATAGGAATATTCTTCATTGGGTTTTTTTTTACTGTATTTCTGGTGTTCAATTAATCCCGCTCTATTAAATTATATCAAATTAAAGAGTCATCAATGTTTAATAGATACCTTTCTCCTATTTTTTCCTGTTGTACTTCTTTTTGCAGGCTCTTGAGAACCAACAGTCATATTGGATGCATATGCTTCTTCTGGACCAGCAATAAGGACATTGAGATCATTATCTTCATCACTTTCACTGAAGGTGCCAGAATGAGCTGAGATGTCAGAAGCCATGGGTATTATGGAGTCATTGGCTAGCATCGAGCGATTGGTTGCCATAAATACATTAGTGTCTACATCTCTGGGCGAAAGAGTTTTGCTATGAACATCAACCCAATAGTTATCATAATCCTTAACAAAGGTTCCCCTGAGGAAGAGAAAAATGGAGATATTATTCATGACAGGAAGGTTTTTTCTAATAAGGTATGTCATATTATAAACACATGATCTTTTACATTAACATTTTTCAGCTCATGATCTGGATTAACCTGATCTTTAACAAAGGAAAACCAAAGACTAGTTATTTTTAGCTGGGAGACAACTATTACCTAACTTGTCATTTTTCCTTTAGGCCTAGAAGCATGAAATTTTCTGTTTTTTTAATCTTAGCCATCTGAATGTATTTAGCCCATTTACAGATTTTCCCCTGCCTGTTCCCACCCCTCAAATCCCCCATCAAGTGAAAAATATTTCTCACAGGTGTGTTCTTGCTCAATTATATGCTTTTGTCCTCAACAAAAACATATATTTTATTTGATTTTTTTAAAAAAAGATCTCCCTTAATAAGCAGGAAAGTCACCACTTACACAATCCTTATTCTTCTAGTGCCCTGAGGAGCAACCCAAATTGTTCTAATCCTGTGCTTTATAATGGGGTTGATATGACTTACTGCAGAATTCTGAAAACAGAAAAGAGATGCAATTAAGAAGTGAGGAAACAAATATACATGCGTTGCTCATTACCAAAAAGGAACACTGTATAGATAAAATCTGGATGCTGTACATTGGTGATATATGTGTCCAATCCCTTTTTCTTAGTTATTCAACGAAGAACAGCAAAATAACAAAGACATATGTAATAATATGTCCAAACCAAGATTCCCAGCTTATTATTTCTAAATAAGCCAGGAATCAAAAGGTAAGAACAAATTCTGGGTTCAGGTTCTGCTTGTTAAGAAAGTGAGAAGTTGTGATGATCCCATCGGAATTTGGAGCAGGAAGAAGATGAGCCAGAACCAGTGCCATCAGACACAGGTGGCAGGAATCCCCAGGAGCATCTTGAGGGCTGAGGAAGATGCAGTCCTGGGTCTGTCTGGCATTGTATGTGTGTGGGAGAAAGCATTCAACTGGATGGACAGCTGCCTGCCCTAGCAAAAGCAGGGGATGAGCAGCTGCTGATGGTTAGCATCGATGGGTGGCAACAGAAACAGCTGCCACCCAATGCAAAGAGCAGCGCAGAATAACAGAATAATAAAGTTGGAAGGGATCTTGGAGGTCTTCTAGTCCAACCCCCTGCTCAACAGAAATTCCTAAACCATTTCAGACAAATGGTTGACCAACCTCTTCTTAAAAACCTCCAGTGTTGGAGTACCCACAATTTCTGGAGGCAAGTCGTTCCACTGATTAATTGTGCTGTCAAGAAATTTCTCCTTAGTTCTAGGATGTCTCTGTCCTTGATTAGTTTCCATCTATTGCTTCTTATCCTGCCTTCAGGCGCTTTGGTGAATAGGTTGACTCCTTCTTTATGGCAGCCCTTTAGATGTTGGAACACTGCTATCATGTCACCCCTTTTCATTAAACTAGCCATACCAAATTCCAGCAACTGTTTTATGTTTTGGCCTCCAGTCCCCTAATAATCTTTGCTGTTCACGGAAGCACAGAAGAGATCAGCAAAGTTGCTCATGAGGAAGCAGACTCATCCCTCCTAAGAAGAAACACTGGGCTTGAGGTGATTTAGCCAGGCACGGGAAAAGGTGTGTTTGTTGGAAACAACACTTTGCTTCTGCAACACACTCTTTACCTTTTGAACTTTACAAATGTTTTGTAATGCGACATGATAAAATGTTTTGTGACATGATGATTGTACTTTATAACATGATGACATGATGAATGTACTTTATGATTATGAGTATATCTTATGGCAATAAGATCTTATGACATAGGAGACAATGTCCTCATGTGTCCAGACACACTTGGCAAATTAATTCTAATTCTAATTCTAATTCTAATTCTAATTCTAATTCTAATTCTAATTCTAATTCTAATTCTAATTCT
>JANHFO010002596.1:728745-738968 GCA_032468095.1 Pareas carinatus
CATAAATGCTTATTTAATCATAAAATCTTTAAAGGTTGTTTAATTGTAGCAAAATTATTATAGTTAGTTTAATTATTCCAAAGTAATTGAAGATAATTTAAGTATTTGTGATATTTGTTCCTGCTTGAGAGAGAGAGAGAAAGAAAGAGAGACAGAGAGAAAGAAAGAGAATGAGAAAGAGAATGAAAGAGGGAGAGAATGAGAGAATAGAGAGAATGAGACAGATTCACAGAGAGAGAATAAAAGAGTAGAGACAGAGTCATACAGAATGAGAGACACAGGCACACATACACATACAGAGAAGAGAATGAGAGAGACAGAAAGACAGACATACACACACACACACACAGAATGACACACACACACAGAACGCTCTGGCACTTCACTCCCCGCCACTTCATTGTTGTATTACGTATTCTAAATTTTTAAATTAATACTTTGTGCGCGTTGCAGTTTATCTGATTCTAGAAAAAGGACACGTACAGGAAGAACTTGGCCGTCCACAATACCCCATTTAAGGAGAAGAGGACGTCTTCCACGAAAAGCACTCCAGATTCAGAACACAGAAATTGTAAAAGAAGATGAAGGCAAAGATGACTATCAGTATGATGAACTTAATACAGAGATTTTGAATAATTTGGCAGATCAGGAGTTGCAGCTTAATCATCTCAAGAACTCTATTACCAGTTACTTTGGTGCTGCAGGTAGGATAGCTTGTGGTGAAAAATACCGTGTTTTGGCACGCCGGGTTACACTTGATGGAAAGGTTCAGTATCTTGTGGAATGGGAAGGGGCAACTGCTTCCTGACTATAGTGCTGAATATTATTTCCTGCACTGCCCTTATCTATTTATAGGCAGAGTTTATACAATGGAGTGCAGAAGGGAACTTAAATGGATATTTGTAAAAAATGAAAAGCCAAGTTAGCCTTAACACTTCTTGAACAGAACAATTTTTTTATCACATAAGAGGCCTATCGATGAAAACAAATAAGGCTAGATTCTTAATGTGTTTAAAATGAGGATCTAGACTGTGTTGGGTTGGGAATCTGGGATTTCTTCATTTGTTTTAAAATATTCACGAGTGAAAAAAAAAGCCTTGTCTCTAGTGTACATTCCATGGATATGTTTTTTGTGAGTAGGGACTATTTTCTGTAAGTAGGACAAATTTTGAATACGATACTTGATCTTTTCTTATCCAGAAGTTTGCAGAAGACTATTTCTACTTTGACAACCCTAGATTTTCATACGGTGCAGTGTATATACTTCCTGCTGAGGACTGTAAAATATTAAAATCTTTCAAGCAAAGTGTATAAAATATATATTGAGCTTGTAAATTGCTCTGTGACTAGACTTTGTTGTCTTTTTAATATATTCTCTGCATGTGTATATATACACATATGTGTGCATGTGTATATATGTGTGATTGTGACCTATGCAATATAAATTATGGGATTGGGCAGCTTTTAACTATATATCCCATAATGTCTTTTATCAGGAATAGTTGCAGTATTTACACAGCAGCATTTCTTCTCAGGCTATATTGGGTGCTGTTGTTTGCCACATACTAGAATATGTGTCAAATGAGTGCTGGGTGTTCTGGCAGTAAGTGCAGTCATTAATGTCATAACAGTTTGAGAAAATAATCCAGGCTGCAGTTCTACACATGGGAGTCCAGTGGTTTGGAGTGCCTCTCAGGTTCACATTATCCCTCCCCTGTGCAAATACCCGCTCCTTTTGAAAAATTTCTATCAATTATATCAAACCTAACACCAGATCTTACAGTTGCGTCTAATTAAATTAGTTCTAAGTGAAGGGGGAAGAGATTAAAAGTACATGCTCAATTTTTTCATGTTAAAGTTACCTGGAAACAGTGCAGCTATCGAGTCAGGTTTTTGAGATTGCAGTGCTCTCAACTAATTTACATTAAACTCAGAAGGACTTCCAAAAATATATAGTATTGCCCTGTATATGAAGCAGTTTGGCTGTACACAGCTTTGCAGAATCGGTTTGTGTTGCAGGGGAGGGGGGACCCTGATTGAGGCGCAGACTTGAAAATTTGAGCATGAGCTCTGTGTAAGAGAAGAATTCTAGTAACTTGTGATGTGTTGATTGTAAAATCACTTCCTTTCCAGTTACTAAAAATCAAAAATTAGCAGGACTTGCATTAAGATTCTTCTTGTGTGTGATGATAAGTGTAGTTGGAACAAAAGGTTTAATTACACAGGGTTAAGAAACAGTATGTTGCCATTTGAAGTAACAATACTGAGTTTATTTTAAAAATTACTTCATCTGTTATTATAAATGAAACAAATGTAAAAGAGTAACTTTATTTTACTTGTAAAACAACAAGTTTTTTTTTTACTGGGGTTAGGTGGATTTAGGTGGATAAAGTCGGCAAGGATTAGTGGAGTAAAATTAGCAGGGATTCTTTTACATAGGTGAATTTCCTTTCCCTGAGTTTTTTATTTTACTTTTTTAACCAAAGAGTAAATATTTTTATTTTGAAGCTTCTTCGTTTAATTAGAGAATGTCAATTAGACATGAGCTTGCCAACAAAATAAATTGTCACACAAGAGTTAAGTAACAATTGGGGGAAAGTTGTCCGATGAAATACTGCTCTGCTCTTATTTACAGTATATGGTTTGAAAAACAAAAATGCTGTTACGATTATCAAGGAAAAATAATTTATCACCTTTTATATAGCCAAAGGAAGAACAGATGAAATGTGTTGCCCAGTGCTTGTGGTTTTTCAGAAAATTTAGTTTAACAAAAGTGAAAATTAAAATCTACTTCCACTTGCCTTTGCAAAAAATGTGGGTCTCTTCCATTTACTCAATCTCAACTATTAAATTGCCTTGCCTATAGCTACAATATTTTCATAAGAACAGGTTACTTTTTAAATGTTGGTCTCCAAAATAATGCAAAATGTAGTTTTATTGTCATTCACAAACAGTTTGTAAATTTTTTCTGCAATTTTTGTAATTCACATTGAACACCAGCAGTATTTGCAGTAGGGCTTCCATGCAAGATCACTATTGGAATCTGGTAGGGGAGAGAATGTGATAAACTTTCAGTTTAATTGTGAATGTGTGTTTTCATTTTGTCATGGTGGTTGATATGTTTGTATTGCTGGAACTGTTTTCTAGAATTCAAATTCAACATTAAATGTGTGTATTTTTAAGAACCTGTTTCTAGTTGCATTTGTTAAGCATGCTACACAAACCTCGACTCTTGTTTCAGTTTTTTAGTAAGTAATGATAAAGCTAATCTTACATGCAATTTTTTTAGAACTGTATCGACAATATATATTTATCATTCCCAAATTTATTACTAGTACTACTACAACAAAGCGTGTCCAGGTTGAAAAGATTGGACAGTGACATCACTGTTGTCTGGAGGACGCCCAGTTTGGGGGCTCCTTTCACATTCCCGTTAAGTTATTCACCAAAGTAGCACCCATTTATCTACTTGAGGTTGCCCGCTTTCAAACTGCTGAGTCAACAGAAGCTAGAGCATGTGTTAGGACGTCAACCTATCCCGTGGCCACAGCCAGGTCTTGAACGTGAGCCTGCTGATTGTCAGCCTAGCATCCTAAACTCATGAGCTACTGTGCTCCTCCAAAATTTATTGTATCAATACTACTACTTTTTGCTTAGTGGTGAAATAACAGCCCAGTGCTAAATATTTTAAGACAGGCTAAAAAATTGTGTAGGGCCAACATATTTGAAAAAACAAATCTTAATTAGTAAATGATAGGACATACTAGATTCACTTTGGATTGATAGAAGTTAAATGTGTCTACTTTAGAAACATTTTGGCTTATAATTTAAATTAATTATGCTAGGTCTCTGTAAAGGTTTATGGTAATGACCTTGGGAGATAGTGAAGAGGTGCAGTCAGAGAATGGTCATATAAAAGATAACTGCAGCCATAATATGAGCAGTGCAAGAGGCTCAGACGAGACCCTTCCTAGTTTCTTGGGCTGTAAAGGAAGACAGGAAGAGATATCTGTTCAGATTTGCAAGAGTCTGTTAAATGTACAATAGAATTCGCTCATCAATTCGCTGTGTTTCCTATCTGATATATTTCACTGATAGTTTCATTGTTTAAATAGGCTTAAATTATATGAGTGAACCCATTCAGTTAAATATGTTAATTTCAATGGAGAAAAAAACTTTTTTAGTAATAAAAAGGCATGGATGAGATAATTTAAAAATAAAGACTTGTTAATAAAGTGGGAGTAAAGCACAAAGACAATGATACATCAATTTCCTAAATATCTCTTGAGTCCTTGAATTAGGTAGGGCTATTGGGCCCTTTGTTTGGTGTCCAGAATGGTACCTTATGGTTAAGTCCAAGTGCAGTTGGTCCTCACTGACTGCAATTGGAATTAGCAGCTGTTGCTAAGCAACAGTCATAAAGTGAAATGCAACTGACCACATCTTACGATAGCGGTTCTGACTGGTTGTTAAGTGTAATATAACCACAACTTGCAAATTCCTGTTGGTTTCCCCACTGACTTTGCTTGTTGGAAGCTGGCTGTGAAGATTGCAAATGGCTATCCTGTGGTTATTGTAACCGCATACAGATTGCCAAGTGCTTGGATTCTGATCGCGCAAACACAGATGCTGCTCTGAAAATTGCTATTAATCTTAGGGATGGAGCACAGTAAAGTTTCAGAACTACTTGATTTTCATAGCAATTAAACAAGGCACTCTTGGCCAAGGCTGAAACCACCAGGAAGGCCATCTTCCAAGTGAGAACTTTAGTGGGAATCTGCCAAGTCGGGTAGTAGAGGCATTAGCCAGTGTCTTCAGGTCAAATAATGTAGCTGCCTGTACGCAGAGTCAGTAGTGTTTGTGGGACATAAGCAGTCAGGCATTAGAGAGTCTAGTCACAAGTTTTACTTTCCTTTTTTTGTGTGTGTGTCTATGACAGCACTATTTTTTAAATAAATTTTAAAAAGGTGCTGTACTCCAACTAATAGCAAAAAGTGTGCACCCAAGGTGCAAAGGATCTCTTCCTCTGTCATGTTCAATGTTAGAGATTCCTATCTTGTTCTTGTAAGAGAGAACAAAAGAACAGCACAGGTGCTACTAGGGGATAGTGTACTCTGTTTTCTTACCATTCATACATTGCCTGGGCAAGAAAGACCTGTACTCCAAGCATGTAAATGGGAATCACAGACATAAAATCCATAATCGATTTAATATTCCTTTTATTAGTTTTTCCCGGAATAACTTTTGCGCCTCAGTAAAAAAAAATCTATTTTATATGTTGGCAGACTTTTTATTCCTGAGCTCTGTTAAATTGTATCATACAAAACAGTAAGTAAACTTTTCAAAACAACTCAGGTAAGCAATGTGTATGGATTTAAGGTTGTTGAAATGTTAACATTGCTAAGGACAGAGAGCACGTTGTACGTAAATATAGAGGTAGAAAGCTAGTCACAGCTTTGTTTTGTACAAAATGTTATATAATACCTTTACCAGTGCTATAGTTATTACAGCCATTTTTTTCTGAACATTGGAAGTACCATGTTTGTTTCAACTGCAAGATTGAAAATAAAATCTAATTTTCCTTACTTGCATATTGATTAATAGGTATATATGTTTGTATTTTGTTCCTTACATAATCAGTTTAACATTTATTTGCTGATAATAGTATTCTGTAGATGATAGTATGAAGTTTTCATGAAATTTGTTATAGCAACAAGACACTTGGGTATAGGTGCTAATGCTCACCAAAATCTATTCAATAGGTAAAACCTGTTGCATGGATGATAGATTAAATAGTGGAAACACTCATAGCTGTACTACTTCTCATCAACTGATATGCTTTTGTTTACCTAGAAGAAAATCACAACCTCACAGCATTCTAGAATGTTTCTCAACTCTGATTTAGTCCTCAGCTGTTTCAATTTACTGGATAAATTAATAGCATAATTAATTCACTAAACAAAGGATTATATTGACCCTGTGAGTTCAAGTATTAATGATATACATTATTTCAAAAGTTGTATGGCTTGTTATGCAATATATCATAGTAAGTATAATTTAAAGTATCCAGATTAGTAGAATTATCATTATGGAGTTTGTATTGCATTCAAATTAGCACTGGGCAGAATACTGATACCCAAAACAATTTGGTGAGCTATACAGATAATCCTTGACTTACAACACTTCATTTAGTGACCGCTTGAAGTTACTACGGCATTGAAAAAAGTGGCTTATGACTAGTTTTCTCATTTATGACCATGGTCATTCTGATCAGAATTCAGCCCCTTGGCAACTGGCTTCTATTTATGAGGGTTGCAGTGTCCCAGGGTCATGTGATCACCTTTTGTGACCTTCTGGCAAGCAAAGTCAATGAGGAAGCCAGATTCATTTAACCTTGTTGCTAACTTAACAACTGCAGCGATTCACTTAAAACTGTTGCAAGAAAGGTCATAAATCAGGACAAAACTCACTTAACAATTAACATAAATTTTGCGCTTAAGTGTCATAAGTCGAGGATTACCTGTACCTTGACTTGCTTTTGAGTTAGATTTTTTAGAATCATTCTTCCAATTGGTACCATTTAATTCACAAAGTTAAAAATAATTCTGATGTGTTTTTAAAAGAATACACCTCACTTTTGGCCTACAACCAGTATTAGAAAGAACTTTAGGAAAAACAATTCAGTTAAACTGAAGTTATTTAAAAAGGCAACATTTCATACCATCCAGTGATGTTTCTTGGTTATCTGCCTTTGCATGCATCTGTATGTATGTATAACAAACACACCCACAAACAAAAATATACAGAATAGTGAAATCAAATATCCATTTCTATTCTGTTACTACTCAAGTTTTGAAGTTGATTAAAATGGCAGTGAATCCCTTTGTTATATTTCACACTAAAACGGGAGTAGTCTATACCAGAGGTTCCCAACCCCCGAGCTGTGGCCCACTACTGGGCTGAAGCCTATTTGCAATGGGGCTGTGAAGAGATGGGCAAGTGCGCACACACACGCAAGCAGAGTACTTTTGTCGTGCACAAAGCTCCATTTGTGCAAGCAGAAGCTCCGCTCACGTGAGCAGAGGCCACTTGCACTCACATACAAAGCACTCATGTGAATGGAGCTTTGCACACAAGCACAAATGCCTGCTGCTCGCACCCGTGGAGCTTCGCACGTGAGCGCAAGCATCCTCTGTTAACGCAAAGCTCCATGGAGTTGTGCACAAGTGCTCCTGCCCATCACATGCTCCCCTTCCCCTGCTGGGCCAGGTCGCCAAGCTAGAAAGATTGAAGACCGCTGGCCTATGCCCAATTCTTCAGGGACACATCTGTACCAGAAATTGAAAAAGAACACTTGTTAATCAGTTCCCAATTATCTATAGCAGGGCCCCCAAAACCCTAGGCCGTGGACCGGTACCACTCCGTGGCCTTTTAGGAACTGAACCATGCAAGCAGTGAGCGAGCAAAGCTTCATCTGTGTGGTATCTCGGTTGCACACGAAACCATCCCCCCTCCAAGTCCATAGAAAAATTGTCTTCCACGAAAGTGGTCCTTGGTGCCAGAAAGGTTGTGGGCCACTGATGTACAGAAATAATTGTGACTTTATCAATGGACCAATATTTCAATTCTTACTGTGCTCAAAGAATTCAAGAGTACTATATGTCTGACAGCATTATAAAGTGAAAACATTGTAATGATAAATATAGCTATGTTTATGAGTTCTTAGATGATAAATTTGCATAGAGAAGCTTCCAAAGTCAACTGATTAAAACTGTAAATAATGAATCAGGATATCCAATATATTAAACCTGTTCACACTTCAAAAAAATTTTTTAAAAAGCTCTTCACACCTCAATACCATTCTGTTCTTTAAAGCAACACACCTTTTTTCACACTTCCATGACAGTTTGAAAAATGTTC
Organism: Pareas carinatus; assembly: GCA_032468095.1. Lineage (NCBI taxonomy): Eukaryota > Metazoa > Chordata > Lepidosauria > Squamata > Pareidae > Pareas > Pareas carinatus. The sequence goes on from JANHFO010002596.1 coordinate 736,666, forward strand.
CCTTAAACTGTTGTGTGTTAATTTTATTGAATGTGATTCTTAAACCAGCAGCATCTTCCAGGATGCTAGGAATCCTAATACATATTAATATTGCGTTAATATTAACTTATATTAACTCAACATAGATTGTTAGGCACTCCAGAGTTATGAGGGTTCCCTGATGGTCTCTGAGCCTGGTTGTTTTCTTGCAAACATTTTGTTATCCAAACTAGGTAACTAGGTAATCATCCATGCTAGTCACAGTCATGACTTAGCACTCATGATGTTACCTAATTTGAGTAATGAAATGTCTGCAAGAAAACAATCAAGCTCAGAGACCATCAAGGACCCCTCATTTCAATCCTGACTACAGATATTCTCCTTTATTGATACAGGTAGTCCTTGACTTACAACAGTTCATTTAGTGACCATTCAAAGTTACAACGGCACTGAAAAATGTGACTTATTTTTCAGTTCTGTTGTAACTTTAAATGGTCACTGTGTGACTTATTTTTCAGTTATGACCTGTGCAGCATCCCCATGGGATCGAAATTCTAATGCTTGGCAACTGGTTCATACTTATGGCTGTTGCTGTGTCCCAAGGTCCTGCGATCACCTTTTGTGATCTTCTGACCAGCAAAGTCAATGGGGAAGCCAGATTTACTTAACAACCGCATTACCAACTTATCAACTGTAGTACTTCACCTAACAACTGAGGCACTAAAGGTCAAAAAATGGAGCAAAACCCACTTAACAAATGTCTCACTTAACAGAAATGTTGGGCTCAATTGTCGTAAGTTGAGGACTATTTGTATTCCACAATTAAAATTCTACATAAATCATCAAGAAGTTTATTACCATTAAGTATGGTATTTGAACAAATGTTTCTTTTAGGATTTAGTTTTTATTTTGAATTATTCTTACAAAAATTGATTCACTATATTGACTTCCTAATTTAGAATACCACTGAACCAATACAACTTTGCTTTATAAACATAAGTGACCTGCATATTATTCCACTTATTGAATATTAATGTCTGATCTGCTGGAGTTTGGAACAAGTGCCCTTTGGATATTCATTCATTTTCAAAATGTCTTAGTACAAATAAATCACAAGAAGCTTTACTCAAACAGTATATCTAATAGTATGCTTATTTTCAGCATTTCTATTCGACTCTGGTCATTAAATACTGGAAACACATCTTTATAAGGTTATGAAACAAATTTACTTTTTTAAAAAAGTTAGGCAAAGTATAGACATATAATTACAAATGTTAAAAATTTGACATTGCTCCAATATTCTGTGAAAGACAAAGGGCCTCGAAAACAAATTATGCACCGGGTTAGAGAAAAGTCAATTTTTAAAAATCGTATGTGAAGGTTATTATCCATTCCAAACAGCTGAGAAGTAATAGCCATCTTTTTCTTAACCAGTGTATTGCAAATTCCCTTATTTATTGCTTTAAATGGAACTCTCTTGTATTAAGTTCTAGTTTTCCTTTTATCTTCAAAAAGACTCTTCAGCATGTACACCTGAACAGCCGACACTATAATCATTACTGCCAGGTTCACAATGGACCAGAAGTTTACCCTGTCATAATTGCTTTCTTGTATGTTTCTATCACGAGCTTCAAATGCTTTGAGGAGGTTTTGAATCTGAATGCTTTTGCCAAGCCGAGCCTTCACACTGTTGACAGATTCCTAGTAAAAAACAAACCCAAACAACCACTAGTTTTAAAACCATTTTTTAAAGAAATAGAACAAAGACAAATCTGAAAATTCCGACAGGTAATACTCATTTAGTGACCATTCAAAGTCTCTACAGCACTGAAAGAAGCAACTTATGATCATTTTTCAGTTACTACCTTTGTAGCATCCTCATGATCATGTGATCAAAATTCATATACTTGGCAACTGATTCGTACGACCATTGCTGTGTCTCAAGATCATGTGATCACCTTTTGACAAGCAAAATAATGGGGAAGACAGATTCACTTAACAACCAAATTACTAGCTTGTCAACTGCAGTGATTCACTTAACAACTGTGGCAAGAAAGGTCGTAAAATGGGGCAAAACTCACATTACATAATTTGGGCTTAATTGTGGACGTAAATCGAAGTCTATCTGTACTAGTGTTGACATTGAGATCATGCCCCATCCCTCCTTTCCAAAGGCCATTGTTTCTAGCTTCAATGTTCTGATCAAGAAGTCTTTTATTCACAAAGTCAGACAGCTGAAAGGATTCTTCTGCTTTTCATATACTATATACTAATGGAAGAATTTTTAAGAAAATTTTTAAGGAAAACTACAAATTATCCTCTTT
>JANHFO010002596.1:748917-759328 GCA_032468095.1 Pareas carinatus
AGCACGCACCTTTCTCTCACAGCCAGAGCACAGAACTCCGGCTTGGGGAAGAGCGGGGGAAAAAACTTACTGCCAGAACACAGAGCCTGCTTGGGGAGGGGGGGAGGGGGAAAGAACGGCACTCTAAATCCGTCTTTGTACTGCTCCTTATGGGTAGGGAGGCTTGTGCCTCCGCACCTTCTGAGCAGCGCCACCCTTGCCTCTTATCGGCCCCCTAAGCCATCGGGCAGTACCGCCCCCTTTGGGAACCACTGTTCTATATTATTGTTTTGTATTCCACAGAGGAAATTTTAGAATTTAAAATATTAATATTAGATTATAAGCAAATAGTTGTGAGAGTCAGTTTGATGTAGTGGTAAAGACATCAGGGTAGAAATTGGGAGGCTGTGGTTGCTAGTCCTGCTTTAGGCACAAAACCAGCTGGATGACGTTGAGCCAGTCAGTGTCTCAGCCTTCGGAAACAGGCAATGGCAAACCACTTCTGAAATCTTGCAAAGAAAATTGCAGGGACTTGTCCAGACAATAACCAGGAATTAAGACTGACTTAAAGGTACATGCAAATGGGTATATATTGCTATGTCTGGTGGCAATAAATAGCTTAAGCCAAAAGCTTAAATGGGAAAATCACTGAACAGCCTTTTATAATATAATATGCAATTGATTTGTTGCAAAAGTGGACAAAGTTTGAGAGAGTTGTTATTTTTTTCTGGATTTCAAGAATGAGACATAAATCTTCCTCCATTCCAATTTGAAACTCCATTTCTTACTCACTGACAAATAATTCCAGTAACAAAATTGTTCCCAAACAGGTATACGAAGCTATTTTTTTCAGAGGCATGAGAGAGACTTGACAAGCTATCTTTATCATAGACCTGGCTTATTGTTGAGTTTAGGGGACTCTATATGTATATAGAAGCACAGGATGCCACTGTGATAGTTCATGGCAGGCCTAGTATAAAGTGACAACTATATTTTGAAATATCGTCCCCTGAAATTTGTGAGGTACCTACTGTAACATCTCTAGGCATCTGTTGAAGATTAACCCCTTTTGTCAGATATTTTTTTAATATGAAAGCTAACTTAATATTTTTCTCATTTTCCTTTTCTTTTTTCTTTTCTCTTTCTTACTGTATATTTTGTTTTAATTCATACTTTTTATAGTGTATTTTATGTTTTCTCAATCACATTGGATGCTTTGGTATAAAAAGTGATATATAGGTAGCCCCCAACTTAGTTGCTTAACAGGTGTTCGAAATTACAGTGAGCTCAGAACAGGTGCTTTATGTCCTGCAAAGCACTTCTGACCATCATAAAATGTCATTTTTGCCACCTCCACACACACACACACCGTGATCACATGATTGCATTTTGGGTGCTTGTCAACTGGCTTGCCTTTAAGACTGGTTGCAGCATCCTATGGTCACATGACTGCAATTTGTAACTTTCAGAAGAAGGGGCTCACGTGACCCCAATTCATTTAACGATTGGGGATTCACTTAATTACCACTACAAAAAATATTGTAAAATCAGATCTGTGCCTGTGGATGCCTCATTTTACAATTGGTAATCCAGACTCAATTGTCATAGATTGAGGACTACCTATAAAATATTCTTAATAATCATTTTGAAAAAGAAAAAGCTGACAGTTAAAATTCAGAACTATTTGGGATTGCTGGATGCCACAAATTAGATGCTGGGAATTGCAAACCCGTAATTTATTACCTATACACTTTATGTTTTACGGATGTTATATGCAAAACAGTGTCTTAATTTCGGGTTTTAGCTGTTAGGTGTATTTTCATAAAACTCCATGTATACAAAACTGAAGTATATTGTTATTGTTTGAAGAACTATACTACTGTAAAAGATAAATCCATCCAAATCTGGCCACCATTTAACTTCTTTTTGGCAGTGGACAGCACACAATTTTCTCTGATGTTGCAAGTCCCAAAATATAAAATATTTCAAACTGGTTAACTTCTGAGAAGATATAGATCATTTAATTTTATCTGTTTATATAGATGGATAGACAGTTAGATAGCAATGATATGTGTGTATGTTTATATATACCATGTTTCCCCCAAAATAAGACCTGGTCTTATATTAGTTTTTGCTCCAAAAGATGCATTGGGGCTTATTTTCCAGTTAGAGCTTATTTTCAGGGAAATACGGTACTAAATGTGTCCGTCTGGTTGACAATCTTAACTGTCTCAGCTTATTTTTGGAATAGGGCTTATATTACGAGCATTCTAAAAAATCATGCTAGGGCTTATTTTCTGGTTATGTCTTATTTTTAGGGAAACAGGGTATGGAGATATATAGATATCACACATACATACAGACATATATAGATATTAAAAATGGCGATTGACTTGTGCCAATTTATATAATAGCTTAACTTGTGTGTGTTTTTGTGCCTATAGGGTCCAGGTTATCAAATATAGATTATTGATACTTAATTGTAATTATTAATTTTTTGCGACAGACTTAAAAAAGGTTAGGATGAAGATTTCATATTCCAAAAGATTGTATGTAAATGCACAGCCTGATATTTAGAATATACTTTCAAAATAAAATTGTGAATCAAACAATTATTATCAAAAACAATGTTGGGATTAAGATTATCTTGAAGGGCCTATTTATTTTGTTTTGCATTTTAGACAACTAACCGAAGAGAACTGTACTGGAACACAAAACCTTAAAAGCATGGAAATAAAAATGTCTGAAATGGAATTTTTGCTCAAACATTCTCAGCAAAAGAACCAGATCCTTGAAAATAAACTTCAAGAACAAAAAGCAACACTTGAAGAAAAAAGTGCCATTATAAATGAAAATGAAGATTTAAAAGTACTAATTGCACAACAAAAAGATCAACTTAACTTGTATTGTCAAGAAACGCAATGTTCAAAAATTGAACTGAAAACTTTAGAAAATGTTATTTACCAGTTGACCCAAAGCTCATCAAAAGAGGTACAATGATTTCCTTGATATTTTTGAAGAATCTATTAACTGTGTGTGTAGATGTGTGTGTTTATACTTTCAAGTCAGCACTGTCTGGGTAGATCTGCAGATTTTTGACAAGATTTTCAGAAGTGATTTGCTACTGCCATCTTTTTATGACAGAAAATGACTGGCTCAATGTCAGTCACTCATTTTGTTTCTAAGGCAGGACCAAAATTCATGTATTATCAGTGACTAAATGCAAATTCTTCTCTGTTTAAATGAAAGAGTGCCTTTATCCCTGTATAGAAGGACCAGAAATTTGTGAAACCTTTATAGTAGCTATTGCTTTACTTTAGGGTGGGATTTAACCCAGTCATTGTTTTAGCATATTGCATTAACCAGCTGTCACGTTAAACCAGTGGCAAATACGTTTTATGAGCTTAGGGTTCATCATATAGTGCAGGGTTCCTGAACCCGTGAACCGTGGCCCACTACCAGGCTGTGGCCTCTTGCCAGCTGGGTCGCATGCGTGGTGGGCTGTCATGCGCACACAATTGGCATGCGATTGCAGTGCCACAATTGGCACACGCATGATTGGCGCACAATCATAGTGCCATGAGTGGCACACATGCGCACCCATCCCTCTCCCTCCACCCCATGCCAGGCCACTAGCCAAGAAAGATTGGGGACCCCCTGATACAGTGTAAGCCGAGCCTTTGGAATGCTACTTTAGGGACACCTCCAGTCACAGGATATATGAAATGACATATGGGCTCTTGCTTAAGGAGGTACATTGTAAAAACTCCTCTGAATGAATAGGATAACTGCATTTACACCTCCTTACCTTGACTAGTACACAGACTGCTCCTGTGCAGGTAAGGAAATATTCAAAATCAATTACTCTAGAATATTCTGTCAGTAACACACTATGTAGATAAAGAAAACATTTCCAAATAGGAATTGCTGGGCAATTCTTCTTCTTTCCCCTATTATTATGTTCTTGGAAGCACCGTAGCTCCTAACACTGATAGTCCTTGACTCATCACAATTGAGCCCAAAATTTCTGTTACTAAGTGAGATATTTGTTAAGTGAGTTTTGCCCCCTTTTATGACCTTTCTTGCCACGGTTGTTAATTGAATTACTGCTATTCTTAAGTTAGTAACTTGATTGTTAAGTGAATATGGATTCCCCATTTACTTTACTTGTCGGGAGTTTGCAATAGGTGATCGCATGACTCTGGGACATATGATTCAGTTGCCAAGCAACTGAATTTTGATCACATGGCCATGGGGATGCTGCAGTGGTCATAAGTGCGAAAAATTGTCATAACTCCCTTTTTTCAGTGCCACTGTAACTGAACGGTCACTAAATGAATAAGTCAAGGACTACCTGTAATGGTAGATATTTATAAAGTATCAACTACAGTCTCTTTTTTTATATAAGAACTATATAATAATGAGGGAGAAGAAACAAAAGGTTGAAATGCAGAGGGGACAAAAATATGCAGCATATCTTTGTTTTTTCCTTTTTTACATTTATCTTACTTTTTTTTTACAAAACCTTACAATTTCGCAACATTTAAAATGACTTAATCTAGATCAGTGATGGTGAAGCTATGACACGTGTGCCACACTGGGCACGCAGAGCCCACTCTGTTGGCACATGGGCCAAGTAACCGCAACATCGCCCCAGAGCTGAGCATGCTCAGAAAGAGAGCAGTGGCACCAGGCGATGACGACACAGGGCCCTGTGCATGTTCAGAAAGAGCAGCAGCGTTAGGCGATGATGTCATGAGGAGCAACTCATTAGCTGCAACTTGTCTGGGCACTCAGTGCCTAAAAGGTTAGCCATCACTGGACTAGATTATTAAAGGGGTGAAATGAGAGTAAATCCTAGCTATTCTATCAAAATTACTTATACTTGCTTTTGATTTCAGTGGAAGAGCATATGATTAAATATTTTACTTCTAAAATTATATATTTTTTAGTTTGAACCAGATGCTATCTGCCTATTCCACCAGATCAAGTACAATAACCGTGATGCAGGTTCCATCTAGGCAGCTATATTTGATGGACCTGAGGCAGCAAGCCTTTTCTGCTGTGGCAACCACATTATGAAATCTTATTCTATCAGAGACAAGATGGTCCTCATTATTCCTGAGTTTTCAAAAACGCCTCTACCTGGTTAGACCACTAGGCCTGGGGACCTTGGGACAGGTATACTTGTGAGGTGGTTTCATTATTGTTAATATCCCTCTATTGTTTTCTTTTCTTATTTAGTTAGGCTTTTATAGTTTTTTATGTTTTTAATAATGACTGTTTTATATCTAGTCTTTAATTGAATTATTGTGTGTAATTCAGAGTCACTTTCTATGAGATGCGTGGCAATATAAAATTGAGAAATGATATCTATGAATGACTTCTCAATAATTATAATAATTTTTGTTTTATATTTGTTTCTGTTTTTGCCTATTTTTTAGGATAATCACTCTAATGAAATGTGCCATAATTGGTCTGAAACAGATAATCTTCTGAAAGAAGAGCTAAGGTATTATTTTAACTAACTTATTAAGAATCAAGTAAATTCATTATATTATAAAAAATAAACAAATTATCCCACACTATTTTTTAGACAAAAAATTAAGTTTCAAGAAACAGGAATTCAGAAACTTCAGACAGAATATATGACCTGTAAGCTAGGTCAAGGTTTCTCGGAAGATGATGAGAGACAGGAATTGAATGGCCTAGAAACTGAACCGGTAAAACTCAGTGGAAATCCGAGAGGTATGTATAATGGCTATATGACCTCAGTAGTAAGGCAGTGTATTTCTGCAGATCTTCTATTTTCTATTAAACTGTAGATTGAGAGCATGAAATGTGTGTGATAAGCCTTGGTTTACATAGCCATGATTGGCTGAACAAACCACAATTGGTTGGGAGTACCCAACTTTCTGAATTATAAACTGGTTTATAAGCAGTGGTTGAATTCACACAGTGAGTTATTATCAATCTACTTTACATTTCAGCTTGATGTATTAATCAATTCTGTATACAAAATAATTTCTTTCCCTGCTCACAGAACGATTTCATCAAAAGAGAAAATGGCTATTAAATCAGTTCAAATATGTATATACCATGTTTCCCTGAAAATAAGTCCAAGTCTTATATTAATTTTTGCTCCAAAAGATGCATTAGGGCTTATTTTCAGGGAAATATGATACTAAATACTTCCATCTGGCTGATGATCTTAACTGGGGCTTATTTTGGGAGTAGGACTTATATTACGAGCATCCTGAAAAATCATGCTACGGCTTGTTTTCCTTATTTTCAGGGAAACGGTATATTTAAACATATCTAAAACAGGATTTCCCCCTTCCCTAAATTCCTTCAATTTAGGAAACATTTTAGTTCTATGTTGCTGTACAAGTAGTCCTCAACTTACAACAGTTCATTCAGTGACCATTCAAAGTTACAACGCCACTGAAAAAATACAACTTATGACTTTTTCACACACGACCATTGTAACATCTTCATGATCACATGATCAAAATTCAGATGCTTGGAACTGACTCATATATGATGGTGGCAGTGTCTCCAGGTCATGTGATGATCTTTTGCAAACTTCTGACAACCAAAGTCAGTGGGGAAGTCAGATTATCTCTATTTTTATTAACAAAAGAGAAGATTCTGCTCCACAATATTATGACTAATATATGCATTTAAACTGTGTAGATCTAAAAATGGATTCTAACTTTAAAAATACTAAGGTAAAAATGCATAGCTTTACAATATTGTATGTTCTAAATTTTTATAAATGTCTAAACACTATTGTCTCATTTTTAAAGGGACAAAGTGCGAACAACTGGAACTTATCAGTAAACAGTTTGAAAAAGAGAAGCAAATATTAATTAGAAATTTAGAAGAACTACGTATTAAACTGGAAAAATCAGAAGAAGAAAGTGCTGTTTTAAAAAACAACATTGCCCAGAGAACTAATCAGTTTCAAACAATACAGGAAGAGCTATTAGAGAAAGCTGCAAAATCATGTCGCTTGGAACGAGAAGTACGTGAAAACAAAGAAGTCTATTCTTGAAGGCTATCTGACAATTTTATTTTTATATGGTGCCTAGGAAGTTCCAAGAACGTACATTAATTCATCTGTAATAATATATTCTGACTAGAATTTGGTTGATGCATCAATACTGAGATCTTTCATTATGGTTTCTTTCGTAGTGACAACTCACATTGGGCTTAAGATCATTTTTACTACTGAACCAATGAATAGTTAAGGCCTTTTGAGATAATTTATCAGTGTCTCAAGTATGAGATAGCCATTGTAGTATAGTCCCACAAGCCAAAATCTAATATAGCAATATATTCTGCCTTCATAAACTGGGGGATACCTATGTACTTATCTCAGACATGACTGATACTGCTGTTGATATTAACAACAAAGAGTTATCTTGCAGTAAGATGGCAGCCGGTAAATTTGATAAATAAGATAAAATAAATAAAAGGAGAAGTGACATCTGATTATAGGTAGATGGGGTGAACTGTGAATGTGAATGAGTTTATACTTTGCCATTTAAGTATGTGTATTCTTAAATACAGCTCATGTTATTGCAGTATGTATTATGTGCAACCATCTGCAGTATATAGAAGTTACCATGATCTATATAATAAATATATAAAAGTATATCAACCCTTGTTCATTTCAGTTTGTGTACATATACTTTATAGGTAGCAAGAAAATCCTCCCAGTTTTCCATCCTTGAAAAACAGTTGGAAGAAAAAACCTATGCGTATGTAACTGCACTTGCAAGAAATACTGAACTGGAACAGGAATTAATGGTAGTAGTTTTTTACTCTTTTTTTTAATATTTTGAAGTAGAATGAGATACATTAATCTAACGTGATGTTAAACAAATAGTGCTAAAGTGCTTTGTTTTATTCAGAGCATGTTTCTAATATAATTTATAAAACACACAGTTCTTTTTTATTTTGCATAAAATTGTGTATCTGATTTTTGCCTATTTTCTAACTAATTTTCTAGTTAATGCTTACACAGCGAGATAATGGTTACCAAAACATCCATATAATTTTTTCAACTAGGTGTCAAATTGTAAAAAAAATGCTTTTTTACTCCTAGGTAATGAACTCTCAGCTTCAAAGCATGGAAAAAAACATCATTGAAGAACAAGAACACTTCTCTGTAATATTAGAAGAAACAAAGTTAATTAATCATGAGCAAAAGAAGGAGATGGAAAAACAAGTTGATGTAGTAAGTCTCAAAAGTTGTGTAATATGAATTACTGAAATTTAGAATTTCAGTTCCCAAATATTATGGTGGACTCTTGCGCTTAGAAAAGATATACCTCTGCTATATTCTGTCTGGACTTAACTGTATGTAAACAGCTACTCTGTTTCCCCAAAAGTAAGACATCCTCTGAAAATAAGACATACTTACAGTTTTGCCTCTCACTGAAATATAAGGCATCCCCCAAAAATAAGACCTCCCTGATAATAAGGCTGCGGACTTGCGATTCTGGGCGGTCTCGGTGGAAAAATAAGACATCTCCTGAAAATAAGACCTAGTGCATCTTTGGGTGCAAAAATTAATATAAGACACTGTCTTATTTTTGGGGAAACATGGTAATAGCATGGCCCTCTTTACATATAGGCTATTTCATGCAATAAGTTCTTTGCGGAAACAGTACTGCATGACTTTTTTTAAAAAAATCATGCTACTGTAGAGCTCAGAAAAATATTCCAATTGAATATTGTACTATCCAGTGCTTTTTCCCCATTAATCTCTTGCTACAAGGAACAGTTGCCATGCTATTCTATTTTCAGCAAGCAAACAACAGCCAGCTTCTAGGAAATGCATGTTATTTATTAAAAGACTGGAAAGAGATTGTTCACTCTTCTGAGTTACACTATTCTCACAATTTGCATGAGAAAGTTTGGATATAATATAAATGTAAAATTTGTTATTGGGACACGGTAACTTGAATTGTAGTTGTCACCCAGCAACTACTATTATCCACTTTCCTTTTTCTTTTAAATTCCTGCATGTCTCTTAGGTCTCCAAAGTTAGGAAAAAATAATTGAAATAATAATTCTAGGATTTGTTCCTTTTATAGGTACAGGGTAGCAATGCAGTTCTATCATATTGTATGTATTGCTATTTGTGGCTTTTTAATGCTGCTGTTGCTGTATTTATTTCTTTGCTTACCTATTTATTAAATTTATGTGCTGTCCATCTCCTAAGAGACAACTCTGTGTGGCTTACACACATTAAAACTAGTACACATTAAAATAATAAAACAATAACAATAATAACTACCATTAAAGGTGGGGAGGGGGATTGATGATACTTCAACCCATGGTGACAGAAGATCTCATCCAGCAGCTTCATGTAGATGTAAAAGAGGAATGGAGAGAGTACTAGTATTCCGAAAAGGAGCAGCCTTGGACCAGATCTCACTCCCTATCAATACCAATTGGAACTAGCCTTGTAGAAAGGAGCCAAAACATCCCCAAATCCTGTACACAGCCAAAAGGATACTATGGTCAATGGTCTCAAAGACTGCTGAGGGGTCAAGGAGAGTAAGGGTGGTTGTACCACCCCGGAGTACTCTTGCCAGAGATCATCAAGTGTAGCTAATATGGTTCCATAACTAGGCCTGAATCCTGACTGGAAGGGATCCAGATAATCCTTTTCACCCAGGAGCTTTTGAAGCTACCAAGGCATTACTTTCTCTATCAGCTTTCCAAAAAGGGAAGTTTGGAAACTGGATGAAAATTATCTAGATATAAGTGGGGTCAAAAGATTTCTATTTTTAGAAGGTGACAGACCAGGGTCTCCTGAAAAGACCCTGGAAATATTTCCTCCTGCAGTGAAGGATGAATCAGATGCAGAACCCCCATGATGGTCTTCATCCTGGAGGTTTTTACCAACCAGGAGGGACAAAAATCTAATTGACAGGTGATTGCAATGACAGCATTGAGGACTCTGTCGACTTCATCAGGTCCAACAGGACTAAACTGTTTCCAGTTAACTGAGTAAGACCTTACCCCAGGCATCTCACATGGATCCCCATCACATACTGGTTCCAACTGGGAATGAATCTGAGCAACTTCGTCAGGGTTGAATAAATTCCTCTTTGCAAGACTGAGATCATCTGAGCCCTACAGTCCCAGGAAGGACCGGATGGCTCTAAACAGGGTCGCTGGGAAACACCCTGTGGATGCAATAAGGGTGGAGGAATAATTATGTTTTGTCACTCTTACACCACAAGATAGGCCTTAATGGCAGCTTTAAATCATGTCATCCCTTGTCTTCCTCCAGTGGTCCTCGACTATTATGACTTGGCAGCCCAGCTGGGGGCAGAAGGGAACTGGGCTGCACAGGTTCCGGCTGGTGTGTGTGCAACTTGAATTGTGCAAGTGGCAGTCCAGCACATGT
>JANHFO010002597.1:57852-70289 GCA_032468095.1 Pareas carinatus
TACAATTAAAAAAACCTTTAAAGATTTTGTTATAATTAAATAAGCTTTTTTTAAGTTTGTTGTATTCAATTGGTGCCTTTTATATTAATAAAATGGAAGTTCTCTGATCATTATTTTATAAATGAATGTACCTTTTTAAAAAATTCATATTGGGGGGCCTCGGGATTTCAAATTATGAAGTTGGTTGTCCCCAAGGTCAAAAAGGTTGGCGACCACTGCTCCAAAGAAAGAAATTGACTCCAGATTACTGAATGACTATGAGACTGAAAACCTGGTATCACTGGATCATGTTCAACAATTTTGTTGAATTAACATCAACTAAAAAGATTTTTAAATTGAATTTTGAATAAATGTGCAATTAATCGTTACAGTTTTGAATTTTACTGTTACTATCTTCCTTAGTGGGAACCACTATTCCAGATACTGCTATTTATAGATGGTGGGTATGGGGGGCACTGAGGATGAGTTTGTAGCAGCAGGTGGGATGAAAAAGTTTGGGAACCACTGTTGTAGATGGTGGGTGGGAGGTATCAGCTTGAGGTCAGGAGTTCAAATAACATTGAGAGTTAGCTCACTGGGTAGCTAAATTTCAAACAATGCAGGGTCTGTTTCTAAGCAAATCTAACCATGGCAGGGTTTGTGGACACAGTCACTTAGCTCCATTCTGGAGTTCGAATGACACGTTTATCTCCTGCCCAAGACCCAGCTGAACATGTTGTATGAATGGGTCCTGTATTGGTAAGTCTTATCTGTGGATCTAGGCTGCCGAACTTTGCTTATTGCTCATAGTTGCACAGGCACTTTCCAGCTCAATATCTTATTTTTTTTTTAACCTCCGAAGGCTGTTGGACTGTTTCTCTAAAAAGCTGAAAGAAAGGGGAAACATCTGATTATGATGTCAAAATAAGACAACATTTTTCAGAACTTTCATGTTGTTGGCTTCCCTGAAAGACACTCAAAATGAATAGGAAAGAATTTCCTGGGGAAAACGCTGGAATGCTCAGATAAAAAAGAGGAAATGACTGAAACAAATCGCGGCCTCTCCAGTAATGGTGAGCCTGTGATTATTGTCTCTTGGTGCAAAGTTCCAAACCGGTTACAAATAGAGATATTCAGTGTGACCTACGTGCATAGGTCAATATATGCATAGCTATACTATTGAAATAATAGTGATTTATGTTATTGTGCTATTAAACTCAATGGCACCCTGACATGCAGTCCCGGTGACATACGAACCGTAATCCTAATATTTGCACATCTCCTAACATTTCACTTTTGCTGGCCTAAAAAGATGGTATAGCACACCCAAGGGGGGGGGGGATGCCAGAAACATCTTCTGATAAATACAGCAAAGGGGAGCTGCTCTCGTTCTGTGTACAAAGTACATTGAGCATGCTCACAACAGCCTCATTTCTGCAACATGCACGAGCCACTCAACCACCAAATCAGGTATTCCCATAACGTAGATTCATAATTATCGGGTCCAAAGTCATTGGTTTGGGACTGACTTTTATTCCTTGCATTAATTGTTATGGTCAGGACATCACTGGTCACTTCCCATCATCCAGACAGGCAGCAGGAGGAGGAGGAGCTTGGCTACTTCAGATGATACATGCTGGCAAGTCTTGCCTAACCTTGGCAGCAGGATTTTTAGTTTTAGAGGTTTTTGTTTGCATGTTTGCCTATTTGCTTCAGTGGAAAGAAATGCTCTATGATAGAAAAATACTCTTTCTCTTTTTAAAATGTTGGTATAAAAACTGGGTTGATTCACAGGGTTCAAATCTTCTCATAAATGATGAACTGAACAGGGTTAATTTACTTTGTGCCTGATTGAGAGTATTTGGGACTAAATCAGGAATCTCAAATTCAAAATTATTATGACCGCTATATGGGGATCTAGGTCAATAGCTGGGCAGAAGCATATCTTCTGTCTTCGGATCTCTTCTTCTGTACTTCCCCTTCTTCTCCTTCCCTGGCAGAGCTACCATACACGCTTGTCATCTTTCACACTTGCCACCCAGGGGTTAATGATAGGTCAGTCAGATCCTGCATGTCTTCTCAACCACTCCTCCTCCTCCTTCTCTTCCTGGGACATTTCCACCATTGTAATCTATTCTTTCAGCTTGCTCCTGGTCCTGCTCAGAACGCCTGTCACTGCGTTGAAACTGGGCCTGCCATTAAGCATGAGAAGAAATTGGCCTTTCTACAGAGCAGGACTGCTTGGGACAATTGCCCGGCTCGACCAACCAGAGTCGTCAATTGCCACGGGACACATTAGGTTGGGCTAGTATTGCATCCCAGTCTGTGCATCTATGTTGCAGTGAAAATCCTAACAATACTAGGCAGCGTCCTACAATCTACAAAGTAATTTGTAGGCCACGGTAAATGTCTTGAAGAATGACCATGGGTTATTTGTTTAGGGATCCTAGACTAAATGTGGTAGGGTACTTGACTGGTTAATTGACTTCTTTTTGGTGTTTCTACAACTATCATCTCTTCTCTCCACCTCCAAATGAGCAAGCTGAACATGTTAAGAAAATAGGGCCAATGCAAAATAATTCATTTTAAACACACATGCAAGCACAGGTTTGAAGGAATCTAGATTTGCTTTCCAGAGGAGTAAATGACTAGTATGTCCACCGACAGATCTATAAAATACTTATTCTAACCTAAGAGAGAAGAGGATTGGATGTTATAATAAATAACGCATTACTCAATTATATTGTCATATTTTGTCAAAAATATACTATGACTGTTTGCAGAAGGGCAATATTAGGTTTTTATAATTATGAAGAGAAGGGAAAGCTGAGTTGATAGGAAAAAGTCAGATTGGTGCAAAAGTGATAGAACTAAAGAAGACTAGAATGAACAAAGCAAGAGTGGCATGATTAGATTATCTACCAGACTCATTCCATAAAGCAAACTCAATCTAGTCAATTAAAATATAACCATCCCTACTTGGTTTAGAAGACAAAACAAAATCAACAGACTCAATTCAACAGAAATAAACATGGGCAGTTTGAATATTGAGGGTACCTTCATGTGGCATTTTTTTCTAGTTGCCTAATACCTTCACAGGGAGTATCATCTGCATACCTGCCAATCTTAAAATGCTGGGAACAAGCAGGGATACCATTAGCCAATCAATGCTCCTTTTAGATGATCAACAAAAAAAGTGTGAAGAAGGTTATCAGAGATGCCCTGTCCCCTGAGCTATGTCAGCTCCTGGAGTAACAGAAATTGCCTCATCCATATACTGTAAAGAGAGGTCTCCAACCTTGGCCCCTTTAAGGCTTGTGGACTTCAACTCCCAGAATTCCCCAGCTAGCATAGCATATAGTGTTATTGTTATACAGCATATACAATATAAATACTTTCTTTCTCCCTTTTGTGACCTACTGAAGAGCAAAAATCTGATATACACAATCCCTGTTAGGTATGAACCCATAGCATTACCTAAATCTTGCTCAGAGTCACCTCTTGTGCTTGTTCTGCAAATACTTTCTCAAGGATGCTGAGCAAACTCATCTCACTGTGGTGCTTGCATTCATTCATGCTATGTAGAGAAACAATAATGATGCTCTTCTAATTCCCTTCCCACAAATGCAATCTGCTCATACTTATTAAGTAGGTCAGACATCTGTAACCAAACCAGATTAACGTTTTAACATTTGTTCAGTTCCAAAATCTACACCTTCATCCTTGTTGATTTTTAACAGTCACTACATTCAGAACTTCCTGTTCATAATTTATTTCTACTCTGACATATAATTCTTAATACACTTCTCTAAAATGCTCCCAACATTTCCTCACTTCGGTTTCATCCTCAATCATTTTATCAGTTTTATTCTTAAACTCATTATTCTCCTGGAGGCCTAGTTTAATTTTCTTTGCTCACTTCCAAAATCTTTTCTCTTTATATCAAAACTGTTCTGCAGCTTCTTTTTTTTGCCTTTTAATTCTCATTGTTCCTTGTCCTTTTGACTATATCACCCAAAAATGTTTTTTACTCATGACTGGAAACCACTTCTGAACTTTTTGTGTAAACCATAAAATGAACTTATGATATATGGTTTTGATGATTAAATAAGATAGATTATAGAATGTCACAATGCAACTTTAGAGAAAGAGATAAATTTATAATAATATTTATAACTATTGTAAAGAAGATGAGAAGCCATCTCTTTCTATTTTCTTTTGTTCTTTTAAAATTTTCTATTATTTTTCTTTTTTCACATTTAGTTCTTTGGTTTTTTTACCCTACATTAATTTGTATTGATATTTACCTTTGTTTAAAACTTTTAGTAAAATTATATATATATATATATTCTTTGTACAGACATTATACTCTATCTTTCTTTTATCCTCATTCTTGCAGCATTTTCTTAAATGCATGCTCTCTTATTCACAATCTCTTTCACTTCAATATTTCACCAAACATCGTTTTTCATACTTCCCACTGCTATAACACATTTTTCCCCCCATTAGGTTTTAAGCAGCTTTCGCATCCTTTTTTTTCTTGCATCCACTTTCTGTTCATTTGCTTCGGAAATCAATCAACTTAATACTTTTTCATACAGGACTCACATTTTCTGTTCCTGAAGTCAAGACACTTTCACTCGCATTAGTTTCACTTTTTAAGTTTTTTCCCATGTCCATTTCCCTTCAGGGTCCACTCTTGATACTGTTCCAAAAATAGAACTTCCATATTTCCCTCATATCCTTTACTAAGGAAATAAAGCAATCGTGTTTCCAGATTTATATTCATTTTTTGCGGTGTTTACATATGGATAGATGTAGTCTTAAATTACATACAACAAGTGTATCTGTTTCTCAGCAAACACTAGTCACCACTGCCATTTATCCTTAGACTCCAATAGCCCAATCACTTTTTATACATTTTTTCATTTCATTCCAATCCATCCATTGAAGTCATCTAGCAGAAAAATGTGATTGCATTAATTGAAAATGCTGTATTCGTTGTATTCATTCAAAATGATCAAATTCACCCCTGTTTCTTTTATGATAACCATTCATTGGGATATAATATGTAATTATCACTCACTTATACCTTCCTATTTTCATATATAACTGTACAACCTGATATATCTTATAGCCTTTTCATTCATAATTAAGTCTGCACCTATAATTTTTTGCATGTATTCATCAATTCCTTGATCTCGCGTCCTCCCCTTTTGAATATCATTTTGTATTATTTTAGACATACTTTTGCATTCTTATTCTTATGGTTTTATCTCTATCAAAGTTGCAAGCCACATAGCGTTGTCTTGTGGTGAGATGGGCAGCAAAAACATTGAATAAATAAAGAATAAATATTTTCAGACCAACTTCATTTATGTAGATCACATAATGTAGCATATATAGATATACACTATATCTAGCTTTATTTCATTCATTCATTTGTTTATTCAAATTCTTTACTATTTGCTATTTTTACATTTCAAGTTGCAATCTTCCATAAGTCATTCTATGAAACTAGCCACCAAGATAAGATACTGATGCCGCATCCCACCAATTAGGTTGCACAATTACTACCTGAGGCAAACTCAATTGTCTTTCATTTAAGAAAATATGGCTAAGAAAGCATGCTTAGTGCGATGCATGAATCCAGCTATATTTTTTTCTGTAGAACATTCTGGATCTTTACTGTAAATATTCCAGAAGTCCAGTGGAATCTTCCTTAGTTTTATGTGGTTGCTGAAAAACAAAGTTCAGTTCTAAATTCCTTGTAGGATAAATGAAATTTTATCTAATTTCAGCTACAAATCTTTATGAATATTTGAGTTATCTGTTATATCTATTTAGTATATCATAATATCGCAAAGTCATGATGCATAATAGATAGGAAAAAATGACAATTAATAACTATATGGAAAATATTGGTATTATAAAAGCATTTCATTCTTAAAAAGTGTGCATTTTCTTAAATTTCCATCTTGTTAACTTCAAAAATATTTACATTCTAATTCAGTTGAAGTTAAAACTTTTCCTTTTAGAACTAATAGATAAATAGTTAGAAAACAGGCATGGAAATTATTTATATATGATTAATCCAGCAAGATTATTACATGCTCCTTTACTGGGAAACAAAATTTGTTATTTTCTAATTAAAAAGGGTAGTCAATTAGCCCTATATTGAAATGGAAAAAAGATCTTGGTGTTAGCTACATACATTTGTACTGCAATTTATTTTAAATATTGATATTTTAAATAACAATATTGGTACATATGATTAACCTTCAATTTAAATGTCTAGGTAGACCAGTTTAGCTATACTTATTTTTGCCTATAGCTTTGCTGCCTAGATAAATTTCATGCTGTGTTGTTTTTTTTCAAAATATACCATTGGTTTCACCTATTTCATTGAATGAAGTTCCTGAAAATGTGCCAGTTAAATGTCACATCATTGTATCTCATTAAAAGATCTGACCTTTAGAGTATAAATATAGAAATATCCATTTGTGAAGCATAAATGGATGTTGCCCTGTTTGATTCAGATTTCATTATCGAGCCTACTTGTGAAAGCCTTTCTGTCCTGCTTCATTCATATTCAAAGAGTTTTTTATCTTTACTTAATACTAGTAGATGATGATTTTGGCAGTAAACTGTTTTTAAAACCCTGGTTTTTCTTGCTGTGTAAATCCAGCCACTCTGTTCAGCGATCTTCTCATGCAAAGGCAAATGATTGCCATATTTACTCAGATTTGAACGTTTCCATGACAGGGCAAGTGAAGATGAGTCTCTAAATTACGTCATGGTTTTTCTTACTATGAGGTATTCAATAAGACGTAATTATCTAGGTTCACACAGTATCCAAAGTCTTAGTTTAGAAATTATAATGGTTGGATTTGTATGACACAGTTAAGTATTTTGAAAATAGTGGCTTTTAATTTGTATAAAGCAAATTCCCTTCATCACTTTGAATAAGTAGTTAATTTTACTTTGACTCAAGACCTATTTAATATTAGCCCTTAAATCCTAGCACTTAAAGTTCCACTTTTATCTGGACAAATTTGTCCAATATTGGGGCTGAGTGCATTTGCTGTCATTGTTAAATCTAAATACAACTGCAATGGCCAGAATTACTATGAATTATTTGAATCAGGAGGCCCAACAACAATTCTGGTCAGGTTGCTCTACAGTCTCTTATAAATTGACTGGCTTTTTGTACCCGTGCTCTGCTATGGGTTTAGTTGGCATGTTAGCAAGTTATTGAACAATAGCTTTTGGGGGGGACACACGCACACATGGAATGAGAGAGAGGGGAGAGAGGGAGGGAAAATGAAAGAGAGGGGTGGAGGGAGTGCTCTATACAGAAGTTTGTTCTAGGATCTGTAATGGGTTAAAGGGTTAGAATTGGAAGGGACCTTGTAAGTCATCTAGCCCAACCCTTTGCACCCCAGCGAAGAAGTAAAACCAACACTGACACTCTGAACTCCCACTCTCTCTCTTTCTCCCTCTTTCTCTGTCTCCCTGTTTCACCCTCTCTCTTTCTCCTCTCTTTCTCTCCCTCTTTGAAACTCCTTCCTTCCCCCTCTCTCTTTCTGCTTATTTCTCCCTCTGCCTCTTTCACCCTGTCTCCCCTCCTGACCCTCCTTCTCCTTGTTCTGTCTGTCCCTGTCTCACCAATTCTGTGTCCCTGGTGCGTGCAGCGGTGGCAGTGAATGGTGGGGGTGTCCAGGTCGTTCTGGAGGCCCCAAAACTCTTCCTGGTGCATGCAGCAGCGGCAGATGATTGGAGCGAAGGGCGGGGTATGTAGGCCATCCTGGAAGCCCCAAAATTCTCCCTGGTGCAATCCCTCTGGCATCAGACACTCCCTCTGGAGCTTGCAGTGTCGCCAAGCGTGGCCAGGTGAGGCCCTCCTGCCTGGACCACCCATTCAGTCCCAGGTGGGCTCAGGCCTTTTGGAAGGCAGTGTGGCAGAGCCGGGTAAGGGTTGCCGGGATAGGACTGGGGGGGGTCTCTTTGTGCCCCCCCCCATGGCAGCCATTCCTGCGCTCCCTGTGGTGTTGGATGCTCCCGCTAGGGCTGGCAGTGTCGGAGAGCTATGTGTTAGGGCTCTGGCTCCTCTGAAGCAAGCAGCCGGGAGCCAGGCAGCGAGCCGAGGCAAGCAGGCAGGTAGGCGAGAACACACCACGCAAGGCTGGGGAGGCGGGGGTCAGAAGGGTAGGACTTGGGGGGGTCTCTGTGCACCAACAAAACAGGAGGAGCGGGTACTGTGTCAGAGCACGTGAGCCATCCTCGTTGGGGCCTCACTCACCTACCCTGCTGCTCCTTGCCTTGCTGCTTCTCGCCCTGCCATGACTCTCGCCGAAATTGCCAGTGCATTTGAATTCTGGATGATCGGCATGCACCTTTCCACTGCCTCCTCAGATTGGCCCAGCACAGGCATGCAGAAGTTATTTTTGGCCCATTTGGGCTTTTGCAAAGGTTATTTTTGGCCCATTCGAGCCTTTGGTTTTTTTGCACGTGTGCAGCTGCCAATGATTTGACTGATGGCTCCTTCCCCTTTCAATAAATGTTAAATAACTCCTTTAAAAAATATTTTTTGATACATTTTTGTTGTAGTTTGCTCCTAGATGGGAAGCAAAGGTATGTAGGAAGTGTTAGTAGTGTAGCTTTTATGGTTTTTGAGATATAGTGATGAGTCAGACATAAGTGAGTGGCGAGTGAATGATGAATGAATCATTTTTCAGGTTTATTACTATAGATTTCAGAAGAATTGAAGGCATTTTTTCCTGTCAGTCATGAGCTAACATTTACAGATACTTTGCTTCAGAAGACATTAAAGATGGTAAAAGCATTAGTAAGTTAGGACACAAGACCTAAGTCTAGGTATTAGTGTATTTCAGTGGTTCAGTAGGATGGCTTAAGGAGGGTGCTAGGAGGCCATTGGGGTGGCAGGGGGGTGCTAAAAGGCCAGGGAGTGGCAGGGAGGTGCTAGGAGGCCAAGGGGGCAGCAGGGGGCGCTAAGAGGCTAGGGGGGTGTTCAAAACCTGAACTATGGGCCTGGAGCTTGGCCCACCCTGCAGAAGCGCCCGAAGCTTGGCCTGCTCCACGAGAGCACCCAAAGCTCAGCTCGTCCTGCAAGGAGCACGCAAAATTCGGCCCACTCCGTGGGAGGACCCGAAGCTCAGTCCACTTGTGGGAACACCTGGAGCTCAGCCTGCTCCGTGGGAGTGCCCAGAGCTTAGCTGGCGAGCGAGCGATGAGGGGGAAGTGGAGTTCGAGAAGGTATATTTTTATTTGTGTGTCTGTGTGTCTCTCATTCTGTGTATGTGTGTTTGTGCTATTCAGAATAATGCTATTTAGTGGGGGTGGGGGACACTGAGAATGAGTTTGTAGCACCAAGGGGGCGGTGAACTGAAAAAGTTTGGAAACCACTGGTGTATTTGTCCGTCTGAGGTTGGCTCACGTTTAAAAAAAGATTGGCTATTATATTTTCTAAATGAAAAAGTTTGTCATGAACATTTCAACTGATATTTTCTTTTTGGTCAGATATACCATAAATGCTAAAATGAACCAGATTCTTAGAAGAAAATTGAAAATTTCTCAGTTTATGAAAATCGCTATCATGGTTGAACTCTTTTGAAAAAGGTGATGATATGCTCCCAGAAGAAAGATATTTATGTACTGTAATGAACTAGTTTTTAAAAATTGGCTTAATGAAATTTGTCACCGCTCAGTCTCTGTTTTGAAGGAGACAAAATCAAAGTGTGACTCAGTATCGTTCAAATTAAGTTTTAATGATTTGAATTAAGATAAAATTAATAGTAACAAATTGCAGAATAGTAATATAACAGCAACGTATTAATATTTAATTGTTAAATATAATTATAAAATTATATTTCATTTGTAATATTAAATATTACAAATGTATATTTGAATAATTTTGCATTTTAATGAATGAGATTTTAAATGTTGTTTTCCTTTTTTTCTTTTTCTTTCATCTATTTTTGTTTGGTTTTGTTTAGAATAATGGTTGGTTTGTTTGCTTGAGGCTTTTACATTTTTTCACTTACTTTAGATTTTG
Source organism: Pareas carinatus (assembly GCA_032468095.1). Classification (NCBI taxonomy): domain Eukaryota; kingdom Metazoa; phylum Chordata; class Lepidosauria; order Squamata; family Pareidae; genus Pareas; species Pareas carinatus. The sequence goes on from JANHFO010002597.1 coordinate 67,907, forward strand.
CTTTTAAACATATCTATTATCTAATAATCATGGGAGACAGTGTGGTGTAATAGTTAAGGTGCCGCACTATGAATGAGGGGGACAAAGGTCCTAGTTCTTCCTTAGGCACAGATGCTGGTTTGGTGACTTTGGACTCTCTCTCAGCCCTAACACTAAGAAGTCAAAAAACATCTGTCTGCCAAGCTATACTAAACCAGTGTGGTAGATTAAGGTCTAATAATTTTCAGTGAAGAAGCCTTCATCCTGAAACATATTGATATCTGAGTGATTATAATATTAATATGGATGTGTGTATTCATTATTCATTATACATTACTGCTATTAATGAGTAAGAAAATTTAATTGTAATTTAAAAAATAAAATAAAATAAAATTATAACAGAAACACCAGTAAGGCTTAGATTCTCATGTCTAAGCCTATTCCCATTTGCCTGAGCAGTAACAGCACTAAATCAACTTTGGATGATCTACAGGTAAGAGCTGGTTAATATTTGGATGGAACCCATCCAAGGTTATAGGCTAGACTAGGAAATCAATTCTTCCTATCCCCAATCTTGGAAGAAGGCAATATTAAGCTATATCTGTTTGTTGCCAAGAAATGGGGTTACAGAATATTCTTGTGCCTTCTTTTTTGACATTAAAAGAATAGTCCTTATTTCAATCTTCAGAAAAACCCATGAGGCTTCAAATTCACAATCTTTCTCTATTGTTAATCAAGGTTCCTCTCTAAAAAGTAGTAAAAGTACAACAAAAGAAGCTTCTGTGATCTAAATTTCCTCTGAAACTGCTTAACCGCAGAGAGGATTTTATATAGGCCTGAGTCTTTTCTATTCCAGTTCTCTCTTTTTTGGACATACTGAAATGAGAACTAACATAGTTGGCACATAAATACATTCTTCCCAAAGTATTTATTTCTCTTCCTCTCCGTAATGCAATTGTTTTTAGGACCGCAAAACAAAGTTTCTGCAAAATTTATATATTTATGCTCTACTCCATTAATCAACCATTTCCAACCTGGAATCTTCCAAGTATGTTGGGACGACAGGACTTAGAATTTCATAATACAGGTAATTCTTGACCTATGACCACAATTAAGCCCACAATTTCTGTCGCTAAGTGAGACAATTGTTAAATGGACTTTGCTCCATTTGATAACCGTTCTTGACACACTTGTTAAGTGAAACATTGCAGTTGTTAAGATAGTAACATGGTGGTTAAGCGAATTTGGCTTCCACATTGACTTTGCTTGCCAGAAGTTTATTTATTTACTAGCTGCCGGTACTCATGCTCCGCTACGGGGATTACTAAGAAAATTGAATGTTGGGTAAAAAAATAGAAGCATGGAATCGAGGCCTCGGCCGGATTCCCCCCCCACACACACCCATTTTGTAATTTTCGGGCCTGCTGCTGCTCCTATCCATCCCCACACTCACCTGCCCTGCTGCTCCTCGCCCGTTTGGAGATTAGAGTGCTGTAATTGTGCTCTCCCGAAAAACTCAAAATCAAACAACAGACTGCGAAAGCTCTCCAATCAGAAGAAAGGTAACAAACGATGTTGGATATTTTGTCCAATCAGAACCCACTACCCATCCGGAATTAAGATTTTAAAATAACTCGCTTAAAAATTAATATTTCAAAAAATCCTTTCTTAGTCAGCGCCTAGATGCCAAGATGAACCTATGTATCAAATTTCATGTTTGTAGCTTGTATAGTTTTTGAGAGCTGGTGATGAGTCAGTCAGTCAGTTTTTCTCATTTATATATATAGATAAGTCCTGCTTTGGAGCTTTGTGGCTTTGAGGCTTGGGTCAACCCAACTTTTTGGTCTGTTTCTGGTCCACCGCGATGTTCCAAAGCGTGAAATGGATCATTTCAGTAATTAAACTTTGCAGTCTTGAATTGTTCAGTTGATTCCTTTCCTTCTAGTTGGATATTTCTTTCCCTCCTTCCTACACAGTTCATAAGCCAGATATTTGTGTGTCTCCTGTCAATACACGGGACCCTTTTTAGACAACTTTAGCCATTTTCATCTTCTTTTAGATTTAGTCTGTTCAACTCTGTAAATCTGTAGCCGCAGGCAAGTTTGATTTCCGGTGTCAATGCTTTGCTTTTCAACCTTTTTGGCATATCCCTTTCTCTTTGCTGCGTCAGGATCCTCCCTAATAAATCTTAAATTAGTGTTTTTCAACCTTTGCAAGTCTAAGATGTATGGACTTCAACTCCCAGAATTCCTTAGCCAGCATGGAATTCTGGAAGTTGAAATCCACATATCTTTAAATTTGCTGAAGTTGAGAAATGCTGTCTGAGTTGAAAAGCTCATGTCTGCCAGGTTCTTCTTTCTGGTTGGTTCCTGTTCTCTATCACCAGTTTTGCGGCTTTGGGGGC
>JANHFO010002597.1:70389-85658 GCA_032468095.1 Pareas carinatus
TTCCTCTGTGTTTTCATGTGGGGTGGGGGATGGGGCTGACACCCCCAGGGGCGGGGTCTCGCTACCGCCAGTGCTTGTCCCTGGGGCATCTGGGGGGCGCGTTGTCGCCCGGGATGGCTGGGGGGCTGGTGTGTGCACTGGGTGGGCTGGCCGCTGTAGGGTCTGCTGCTGTCGGCACGTGGAGAGGAGCGGGGGCCGGGCCGCCTCCCCCTCCTCGTTGAATGTTTCTGACTCTGGCTCAGCGCGTGCGGGGTGGGCAAGGGGCCAATCCCTAACAATACTAAAACCGGAAATGGCTTCTTCAGTGTTCAGCTACCTGCCGCATCTGGTAGTATTGCTCAGTTGAATACCACACTCAAGCAGAGCAGAATCCTGGCATTTCTATTGATTATTTGGAAAAATGGGCTCCCTTGACTTCCAACTGCAATTGACCCCCAAATTTCTATTGCTAAGCGACACACCTGTTCAATGAGTTTTGCAGTTGCTAAGTTAGGAACAGGGTGATAAAGTGAATCCAGCTTCCCCATTGACTTTGCTTGTCAGAGGGTCGCAAAAGGGGATCACCTGACCCTGGGACACGTCGCCAACTGCTATCAATGTCATCCAGTTGAAAAGCGTTCAAATTTTGATTGTGTGACCATGGGGATACTGCAACAGTTGTAAGTGTGAAATTGTTCATAAGTTACTTTTTTCAGTGTCGTTATAACTTCAAATGATCGCTAAATGAATGATTGTAAGTTGAGGACTATGTATTTTGTACATCAGTGGCCCCCAACCTTTTGGGCACCAGGGACCGGTTCCATGCAGAGAGGTATTTCCCATGAACCGGAGGGGACATGGTTTTACATGCTGCCTGCATCCCGCAGATGGGGCTTCGCTTGTTTGCGAGGCCCGGTTGCTGGCATGCTGCGGACCGGTGCCAGTCCACAGACCAGTGTTGGGGACCCCTGTGGTGAGTCATCTCTTTTGTAAGCCAAGGACTACCTGTATTGTGATTCATCTCTTTGGAAGAATTTCACATGCTGATGGGAAAACATCAGGCCCAAAACAAAAAAGTGACTCACGGTGATTCTTTCAAGCTGAGTTCTTTATTGTTTAACACTTATAGACAAAATGTGTCAGACTGAGAGCTGTACTATCTGCATTTCCAATATATTCTGTGAACTATTCGGAAGGGGCTGTCTTTATCCACTTTCTCTCTCTGAATGAATACCCTCTTACTCCTCTGAATTGCACCTCCTCCCCTCTTTGTTTTAATTTTATCTAATTATTTCCATGTTACCACACACCGCCAAAAAACTCAGAAGAGGTATAACAGAGGAGAAAAGAACCTAGTCCAACAAATTTACATTCACCGTATTGACAAATTATACATATATCATTTATAATCCACTTATCTGTTTTTCTCTGTTTAGCTTCTCTGTGGAATCCACAATTTCTATATATTCTAATTCATTATTTATTTAACTTTAATCGCTTATCTTATATCCATCTTTCCTTCGTTCCCCTCCTCTGGCTTTTTCTCCTTCTGATTTACTTTCCTTCTCTCTCTTACTATCTCTCCCTCCTCCCCTTTCTTCCCTCTGGCTTCTCTATATCCAACTTACTTTATCCCACTTGTATCTAGCCAGCCATCTTCCCTTCCCCATACCTTCTAACATACCTCACATCCTCTTCCTACCTTCTTGTTCTTGTTCTTTCACTTTCTCGTCTTTCCCTCCTGCTCCTCCTCTTCTTCTTCCCTCCTCCTCTTATTCGCCTTCAGCCACCAATCCAGTTAGTTCCTCTTAAACTGTCTATCTTTGCATCTGTTTCCTTCTTTTTCTTTTCTTCTTCTCTCAATTTTTGTATAGTGCTTGGGTTAACTAATTTTTCTCTGGAATGTTCATAAGGTCTAAGTTTTACTGCTGCTTTTTTCCTTTTCAGTTCTATCAGTTTAAGTAACTTCTTAACTCCACATTTATAGCTCTCCACATTACTTCATGTCCTAATTTGGGATGGATACCAATATACTTTATTTCAACACATATTTAATCTCCAAAACATATGTCCACCAATCTAATTTTAAGTTAGCTAGCATTTGTTTCAATTTTCCTTATTTTACACTATAAAAAAGAAAACAATGGATTAACACAAATAAGCATTAATATTTCAAATTATAATTTCAATTTAAATAATCTTATGCACCTTCTCCGTTCTGAGAATCCATCTTCTTATTGCATTCCATTACAGAAAATCGGTCTTTTTGTTCAACTTAAGTGTGCATGCATGTTTCTTGGAGCAGCTTCAAAGCTGAGTTAGCACATTCAAGAATTGATGTCTCTATGCATTTTGATATAAGGATAGATTTACAAATCCGAGTGCTTTGCTTAACTCAGGCTTTTAAAGTTTTGTTAATTTTTGTTAGTCAATAGCTGTGAGATCATTTATGGCAATCCTTAAACAAAATATTCTGATCTGGAATCTTTGAATTCATACATTAGTATGCATAATTCACTTTTTCAGAACCAGATTGCTATACTTTTCATAGCTACCAATTCAATTTATGAATAGTTTCAATGGAAGACATAATGGAAGAGGCTTCCGTCTGTAAAATGAGATGTGCTACTTCAAAGAGTCAAACTGGTATTATCACTCGAATCTTCTCTTAGCATTCAAGAGATTTATTTATTTATTTATCCTATTTGTATGCCATCCCTCTCCAAGGACTCTGGGCAGCTCACAACATATTACATTACAAAATTATTTAAAAACATTTTTTAAAATGCTTTAAAACACACTCACACACCATTCATGGCCGGATCTCGCCAGATCACCAGGCGAGATCAACGGCCCCAAGCCTGCTGGAAAAGTCAGGTTTTCAAGACCTTTTGGAAGGTCATTAGGGTGGGGATGGTTCGGATCTCTGGAGGTATATAAAATGTGGCTTAATGGACAAAAGCAAGGATAACAAGCTCTGTGCATTCAAGTCTGCACATACAGGACAGATACTTCATTTCATTTAGATAAGGGTTTCCCAGTCTTGTCAACTTTAAGGCAGGTGGACTTTGCAAAGTTTGCAAAAGGTGATCCTGGGACACTGTAATCGTCATAAATATGAATCAGTTGCTAAGTGTCTGAATTTTCATAATGTGACTGAGGATGATGCAAACATCGTAGGTATGAAAAATGATCATAAGTCACTTTTTTCAGTGCCGTTGCAACTTTGAATGGTCACTAAACTAAGTGTTGTAAGTCAAGGACTACCTGTTTTTGATCCATTACTGCTCGCAATTTGGGGAAGACTGACATGCAATGGCAGAATAATCTAGGAATTGACTTGATATCTTTAATCTACCTCAGCATGGTCTCCAGTGATCGACAGCAACTCGCCGGTCATGAATAGAGAAGGCATTTCTTAACTTTAAGTAGATATGCCTGGATAAGCCAGGGATGTATTTGCAGATTTTAAAGAGTTTTTTTTAGTTTACCTCTACCTTTTCCTTATGCTTCCAATAAAGCATTTCCCTTTGTACTTAAATAAAAAACGCTTAGGTCAAGCTTGACTCCTGACGACAGCATCCATGCAGAGTCTTTTTTTAACAGTGCTAGAAAGTGTTGTGTTAGCCTCCCAGGACAGGGCTATTATGAATGAATATTCAAGCCATTGGGGTATTGCAGTCGGTTGGTCTGGCTGAAAGCGTCCCCATAACTGACAGATGCAACAGAAGAGTGAATATCTTTCCAAATGGTGAAAGATAAATTCAAAAAGAGACAAAAAGGACAACTCATTGAAGTGTCATCTTTTGCTGCTTTGTACACAAGCAACTAAACAACATTACTATAATTATTAGAATGTCCTTTGGTTCAAACTCAATTATCAGTTTTTAAAATAACGTGCCTCTTTTGAGGTATTCTATTTTGGGAAGGGTGCAACATTCAGGTGGCAATATTTATGAATTCTACTTGGCTGTACTATCTGACTTCTCTGACAGCTTTACTTTAAACGCTACTTTCAACAACTGATGTCAACTTCTCTTATTTGAAATGAACTCCGAAAAGCAATAATGAAAGAAATCCTGTGAGTGAAAACCACAAGTTCAAGCTGACAAAATATGAAAATAGACTACTACAAATGCTATGTTAGTTAGAAATCATAAAAGAAGAGATATAGCCCTTGGTTAGCAGCTGCTGTTTAACAGACTCAGTGGGTCTGAATTGCTTTTCACTAGCATCACCAGGTCTAATCTACTAGGGCTGTATATAAAATGTGGCTTAATGAACAAAAGCAAGGATAACAAGCTCTGTGCATTCAAGTGTGCACATACAGGACAGATACTTCATTTCATTTTGATCAGGGTTTCCCAATCTTGACAACTTTAAGGCGGATGGACTTCAACTCCCAGAATTCCCCAAGCCAGCCATGCTGGCTGGGGAATTCTGGAAGTTGAAGTCCACTCGTCTTAAAGTTGTCAAGATTGGAAAACCCTGATTTAGATGAAAATAGCAATAGCAATAGTACTTAAGACTTGTATGGTACTTTACAGTACTTTCTAAGTCAGTGATGGCAAACCTATGGCACACATGCCACAGTGGGCACGCAGAACCCTCTCAGCTGGCACATCAGCCAAGTCGCCTCAGCATCACCCCCGAGCTGAGCATGCTCGGAAAGGAGTAGTGGCACCAGGTAATGATGTCACGGAGCCATGTGCATGCTCAGAAAGTAGTAGTGCCGGGTGATGACATCATGGGGCCACGTGCATGCTCAGAGAGTAGTGGCACCAGGCAATGACATCATGATTCACGACTCATTAGATGTGACTCATCTGGGCCCTCGGTGTCTAAAAGGTTAGCCATCACTGCTCGAAGTGATTTAGAGTCAGTATATTGCCCCGAACAATCTGGGTACTCATTTTACTGACCTCGGAATAATGAAAGGCTGAGTCAGTCATGAGCCGGTGAGAGGAAGAAAGGAAAACCATTTTTGTTCTTGATGTTACTCAATTGTTAGGAAATGTGGAATCTTTGCTGAGCTCTTGCAAATTAGCCAGGGAGTTGTCCTATGAGAACCTAGTTTACTTTCTACTGCTTTTTAGACTATCCTCCAATACTTCTTATGACATTATCACTTTACAAGGTAGTTCAAGATAGTCATATACTCACCTTCAGAACAGCCCCGCAGGCCAGATCCAAGGAGCCTGCGGGTCAGATCTGACTATGGACCTTAAGTTTGACACTCCTGCTGTAGTTGGTTCAAGTCCTCAAGCAAGAATAGGCACACAGTTTTGGAGGTAATTACTGCCAAAGCAGACCTATTTTTGTTATTACTTTAAAAAGACTACTAATTAACACTATTAAGCAGCAAGCTGAAAACTAGTTATTTTGCTGCCATGCATGTTCTTTCTCAACATTCAGTATCTAAGAAGTCTTTAAAGCTCTATAGTAAGTTTTGCAAACTATTGACATTGGTATTTCAAGATGATGGAAACAGATTGAAGACAACACACCAAACAACAGCTTGATTAATCATGGCTTACAGTATATATTACACTTGTATAGCTTAGGACAATGTGTTTAAGCAACCCAATTTCCATCTTCAAGGTCCCTGAAGACCTTGAGCCTGCTTCTTCACCCCATTGGGTCCCATATCGTTTCCCCATCTGTTATCAATCACTTTACCTTTTATAGCTCTCTGGAGCTCTGGACATCACATTGGGGAATAACAGGCCGCTCTGCAGGTTGGCATCCCTGCAGGTTGCATGCCAAGGTCCTGGATGAGAGTGCCAGTTCTGGAGAAGCTACATTGCAGAACGCTGCCACATAGCCTGCAGGGATGCTGAGGGTTGGAACAACCTAGTGTCTTTTCCCACATGGTCTCCAGACTCTGGCAACCCACATCCTGATCTCTACTTCTCAATCTCTCACTAAACTTCTGCAGATCTTCAGAGCTTGCAATAGAGGAGAGCAGGCTGCTTCACCCATCAGCCTCCCTAGGCCACATCGCTCTGTGAATTATGGCTGCTCCAAAAATGGTGTCCACTTCCTAGATGTAACCATGCAGCCTAAGGAAGCCAAGGGGTGGAGTGTCCTGCTCTCAATGCGAACTCTGGAGCTGTACAATACAAAAGATAAGTGAATCATCAGTGATGGAGGATGGAGAGGAGGGTGTGCCACCCTGTGGGTTGGGAAGCAGGCCCAAGGGCTGCAGGGAGCTGGTAGGATAGAAAAGCAGGCCCAAGCGCTGTGGGGACCCAGCTAAATGGAATGTGGAAGATAGACAAGGGCAGGGACACTGATGCACCTTCTCCGCGGTTGATTGTAAAGGTGAAACCACCCAAATTTTATGCAAGTGACCACAGGGGCATTGCAGCGTCTATAATTTCAAAACTGGGTTGTACGTAGCTTTGGGGGAGTCTGTTGCAACTCTGAATAGTAGATAAGTGACCAAGTGTAACTTGAAGATTGTTGTCCTGTACAACAATCAAGATTGCTACAGGATTCAACAGTCTACAAATTAAATAGATGAACAAACAAATAAGTATATTTTTTCATTTCTTGCATAACAATGTCACAACTTTGCTATTTTGGAAGAAAAGAAAAACCTTCTGAAACATTGATATCTAAGCAATATAAATAGCTGGGAGATACTCGGTGAATACAAGGCAAATCAAAGCTTATTCACTTATTGCATTTCTATGAGTACCCTTCATGTTTTTCTCTTAAGTTGCTCTAGGAGGCTAACATATCATGTATATAATACATGCAACCCAGCTAAGACTGCAGTTAAAATAAACTAGGCCTGGGTGATAAGGAAAGTCTTATTCTCTGTTAAAAGTGGAAATTTGGGACTAAATCCAGTTCTTGAGAGAATGAATTATTCCTCAATTTGCAGGTGATGTGGTAAGTCAAAAAAGACCTCTGAGATAGGAGACTAAGGTTATTCTTTGCCTGAAAAATGTGATTTTTGCACCTGAAATTCAGAATCATTCAACACAAATATACTCAGTGTATTTCTTATTTTATATTTAATTAATTTTATACCACAAAAGGTACACATTTTTAAAATTGCCTCCAATATAATTTGCATTCATCATTCAAACCAAATGGATTGTTTTACAAAGAACGAATACTGCACCCTCTACTGACTGTTTCACAGTATTTTGACAAGACATTGAAAAATAAAAAAATCAGTTCCTATATTATCTTTTTCTAAAGTCAAACATTATTTGAAGATATGAGTCAACAGAAATGCTTTTGTTGCTATATACGAATCTAAAGGAAATATCTTGTTGATTTGTGTCTGATACAGACATTGCACATAAGAGTTCAGACTGACCCCATCTACTCAACAGTACTTATTTCTACCCAAGAGTGTTTAGGATTTCAGCTTTCTGGATATTTCCAAGTTTTGTCTCATTGATATCTACCACTCTGGCAGCGTAGCTTCTGCAGCTGTGATCTTTTGTAGCTCTTGCTCCTTTAAGTGTTCGGGATTCCTTTTCATAGAAAATGATATTATGAAATGTTTCCTAAGTAGTACTGGGGCAATTCTGAATTTTGGTAAATACACTGTGATGAAAATAACCATGTATAGGTGCTAAAAAATAAGAAACTTCAATCCAAATCAGCGAGACAAATTGAAATCAGGCAGGACTATGGAAGAAATAAACAGGTATAAACAGGTGGAGGGAAGAGTGGAGAGGGCTGGCATTTTGTAAGAGCTTCCCATGTCTTCTATAAATCTTTGTATCAGAAGTTTCCAAAAGGTTTTCTGGAAAGCACATGAAGTCCATACCAAAATTAACTAACTGGTTAATTGTCCAATGATCTGTGTTCCCACTACACAATAAACCATAAATTAACAATATAAATTACGTTATACCTTATTGTCATATCATGAGCCAGTTTGCTATACAGGTAGTCCATGACTTATGGCTGTTCATTGAATGATAGTTTGAAGTTGTGACAGCCTCAATAAAAGTGACTTAAGACCCGTCCTCAAAGTTGTGAATGCCACACCATCCTCAAGGTTGTGTGATCACAATTTGGGCACTTAACAACCATGGTTGTTATGATGGTTGCGTCATGTGCTTTTGTGATCATGGGTTGTGACCTTCTCAGCTGGCTTCTGACAAGCAAAGGTAATTGGGAAAACTGGATTTGCTTAATGCCCAAATTTTTCATTTAATAAGTTAATGACTGCGTTAAAATGACACAGTCATGCAATGGCTTGCTCTACGACCATATAGATTTATATGTAAATTCTGGTCCCAATTGGATTTGAGGACTATCTATAGTGCTATTCTAGAAACCAGTAGACTGAGTTGTAGGCCTCTCTTAGATGGATGACCGTGGGCCAGTCACTGTCTCTTCAGTCCCATCCACTTCACAGGGTGGTTATAGAGGGGGAAATAACACGCAAGACTATTAGGTATGTTTACCACTGAAAGAGATAAATAAAATATGGGATAAAAACATCATCATCATCATATTTCAGAAACTAATATTTTAACAGATCACTTTGGTGATCTCAATCCAAATGTGGCTTATTTGACTCTGACAATGGTGGTGCAAATCTAGCCACTGTGGTTATAGTTTGGCATATGAATAAATCTAGTCAATTTGGTTGCTAACAAAATCATGCGTAAGTGATCTTGGGTGAATGTGATATGTTAACAGTCCCCCAAATCCCAGTGAACTTTGAGGCTAAGTGGGGACCTGAACCTGGGTCTCCTTAACCCAACACAATGTAACCCTATTTAACAGAGGTTCTTCCCTAGTGAATTGCTCAGAAGAAGGGAGAGAAAGTCAGTTCTGTCGTCTCCATATTACTTTATCTCCAACAGAAATGAACACAGTAATACAGAATCAAGGAAAGCTTTGATAAGCTTGGCAAACTCTTAATTTTCCTTGCAGACTGTTTTAACTGTTTCTGCAGAAAACCTATTATAAAGTTGTTAGGTCTTTACATTATTTACTTGGCACTATACCAGGAAAAACATTTATGTAATTTATGAATTATTAGTATTCCTCCAAAACACACTAAATGAAAATCTTGTAAGGAAGGTAGGTGTATTCTAGGACAGAATGCCTAATGGGGAAAAGTGCACTCAATCTGTAAGCAGAAAAGACTGAAGAGGTTGTAAAGTTCGTTGACTCCGTTTTGTTTCTTTTAACAGCTGCATTTTGTACCCTTTCGGATGTGGGACCTCACACAGTAGGTCATCCAGAGTCAGTTCATTTATCTGTCCTGAGAGTTTTAACTTGGTGACAATTTCTTCAAATTGAATCATGAGGTCTGGATCAAGTTCTAGTTTTTCTCTGGCAGCAATTATCTGTATGATTACAGCAAACAAAATATGATCAATATAGAACTGTCTTTTCTATGCCAAATCATAATAAACTTTTACCAAATGTACAGGAACAAGACCCTAATCCAATTCCTCTTAGAGATTTGTTATGAAAGTACACAATATCTGTGAAACTTATTTATCGGCAGCTCTGTGCCTCAATGCTTATCTAGCGGGGTTGAAAGCCAAAAACTAGGTTTAAACTAGTGCATTTTATTTATTTGTGAAATTTATTAGATTGTAAGATATATCCCAGAATATTTCTTAAAAGGGACTACTAATTAGATAAGAAAAATATTTCAAAGGGTAATCAACTCCAAGCAAGCTCTATCAATATGTTTAGAGGCTGTTCATATGACTGGTTATTTCAAGATAGTTATTACCAAACTGTTTCAGATTGGGATGATTTATAAATAACGCAGATGCCTCAGTGAGCAATGTCATTTATTTACAATGCAATTTACCTTGGGCTGAAAAATCAGGAACAGGAGTGTGTTCTATTGCAGAGTTCCCCAATCTTTTTGAGTTGGCAGCCCAGTGTGGAGGGAGGGAGAATAGCAGTACACGCACGTGTCAAGTGCACATGAGCGTGTGCCAATCGCACATGTGCACAAGTGGGGCGCCACGATTACATAGCGCTTGAGGAAGTGGGCCATGTGCAGTGTTTGCGGGGGAGTGAGCTGCGGCCAGCGTGCGATGCTCGGGGACTGGGCCGCAGCCAGCATGAGGCGCTGGGGAGGGGCTGTGCACATAACAGCCCAGCACTCCTGCGGCCCAGTTTCTGCTAGGCCATGGCCCGCTAGTGGGCTGTAGCCCACAGGTTGGGGACTCCTGTTCTATTGAGTGAGTAATGCTTGTAGCGGATATAAAGCATATAAAGTATACGATAGTACAAATGTAGCAGATGTCAGCAAGATGTGGGAGAAACAAGTCATCCACAATAGCATGGGTACATTTATTCCTCATATAAAATGCTTTCCAATTTATTCCTTTGAGCTGCATTTGGGATGACATTTCCACTGCCATAGAAACAGCTCAAGAGAGAAATTAGCAATAGATTTCATAGTGCTTTCAGCATGCAGCAAAAAGGGCTATAAAAGTGTTGTGTACACATGTATATACATCAAGATACACACACACACACTGCCGCCTGAAAAGAAAAAATGAGCTATACCTCTAGCTATGAAAAAAGCCTTCTATCAAATAATTTTTACTTACCACCTCCTTACAGAAGTTAGGTTTTCTCACAAAAGAGACATCGATTTTTGAAGCTTTTTCCAGTGTTTGCACAAGATTCTTCCAATTTCCAAAGGCAGCCAAAAGAAGAACCTTCAATACAAACATGGCAAAAGAATAATGCTTTACCAAATGCTTTACCCCGGAGATACGCACGATTCCTGACCTCCGTGCATTTCGCCGTGCCCTCAAAACCTATTTATTTGTTCAGGTCGGGCTGTTCTGGTTTCCCATTTCCCCCCTCATTGGGAGATGGTTTTTATTGATTATATTTCTTGGGGTTTATATTTTTAAATTTTAAAATTTTTTAAATTTTTATTGGTCTTATATAACATTTAATTTTATTTCCGTTTTGGTTTTGGTATATATGCATTTTAATGGCTGTACACCGCCCCGAGTCCTTCGGGAGGAGGGTGGTATATAAATTAAATTAAATTAAATTAAATTAATTACAAAATTCTGGATTGTGTCAGAAGAAAAACACTTTAAACAGGCAGGCCAAAAGTATTTGTAGCCCTGATGATCATCAACAGAATGTACTGATCATCCATTGTGGCAAATCCCAGATATATTTGTCAATATAAAGCCTATGTTATAAAAGTGACAACAAAACCTGTGATACAGAACCTGTCTCTTTAATTGTTTTATTCACAATAATAGACACACAGCTAAGAGGGGAAAAAACATGCTGGAATTGAAACTTCAGAGCAACCTTCTTAGTGTTGATAATCTCCTCCCCAGGAGATGCAGCCCAATATAGTGGAGAACGTTATACTAAAAAGGGCTGGTTAGGAACATTCTTGCCATTACTATTGAAATCACCATTGCTCTCCAAGTTCACATCATTACAACAAAATAAGAATATTGGTATGAAAGAGGAATGGGGAAGAATATGTGAAGAAGAAATTGTTTTGTTTCTAAATAAGTACTAGATTGCTGATTGTCCTCTATCTGCTGTCCCTTCCTCCACCTGTCCCTCTTCCAACCACTCTCATATAGTTTTTTCTATCATCAATTTTAAGCAAAGACTTTTTGATATAGTGGCTATGGCCTCAGGCTATAAACTGGGAGACTGTGAGTTCTAGTTCCAACATGGGCCATTCAATTTCTCTCATTCCTAGGAATGAGGCAACAGCACACTACTTCTGAAAAACCTTGTCAGGAAAACTGCAGGGACTTATCCAGGCAGTCTTTGAGAAGCAGACATGATTAAATGCAAAAAAAATGGATTAATAATTGCTCCCATTTTCAATGGCATATTGTCTCTGAGATTATTTCTGCTTGTCTACTTTTCACTGTTCTTTCAAAATCTTGTGAATTATTTGCTCCTACATTTGCTGCCATGAAATTTTTATTAACAAAACATTTTGAGAAGATTCTATAGAACAATATCATTGATGTGAATCATAGAAAAGATTTTACCAGCACATTTGAACAATTTAACCATTGACTATTTAAATATAGATTTGACAAACAGTAAATGAATAACTGCTTATATTTTTCCAGTGTCGATCTGCCATAAATCAAATCAAATTGCTTAAAAGGACATAAAGAAAACAATATAAGGCAGAGATGTTTTAAATTAGCATTGAAACAGAGGAGACTAAATTGTCATACATTGTTTAAGACAAGGGACATCTTTTCTCTTAAAAAATATCATTAGAATATATATATATAGAACACACAGATTAAGTGTATTTACCTTTAGATTATCATATACTATACTTTCTGTAGGCTGCAACTGTGAAAAATAGTACTGGGCCTTCAAAATATCATTCTGTAGAAGGAAACAAAAATAATAATTAGTAATGTTTTAAAATATTGTCTAGCATTTTATCTAAAACCTAATTATTGGCTTTCACAATCTCTCAATAATAAATAGACCTATCATTTACACCTTGTTCTAAATCAGAAGTAGAAGTAAATCAATGAACAGCAAATTTAAAAGAATAACAAAATGAAGCAAATCGATACAGCATATGAGACAAATCACATAACATTCACACCTCTATTACGGTATTAATACATTAACTGCCCAAGTAATGATAAATTTAAAAAGTTAAAAAACTAATATAAATGTCCCAAAGAATAAATACCTAAAAGCAATATTAGGGATAAATATGAAAACTTCTTAAATCAATTATTTCTTTAATTGCTGTTGTCTTATTTTCATTGCAGCAACATAAAATTTCACTACAGGACATGAAATTGTGGGTTTCAAATCCTGGAGAAGATAATTCAGATGAAATTTGTATACTCTGTCTAGGAACATTTCTATTAGGGGTGACATATAAATAGACCTTATTTCCCTACAAAATGTATAATATAATAATACATGTAAGATGATTTCAGCTTCTTTATTACCATGGACAAATGTGCTCCACTATGGATATTTTATTTTATCTGTCTTGGGATAGTGCTGATGGAAGAACAACGACTTTAAAAAAATACTAATTTCAACTTAGAGAAAGTGAGGTTTTGTAGGTCACACGCTGGTTCCCATGCACTGTTATTTATCCATATTCTACCATGTTGGAACAACCTGTTGACTTCCAAACAAGACTGATGAGCAATCCAAATGGCTTTCAAATGGAATCCCCCTCCTAGGCAGTTTAGCTGTGTTAATCAGCTCTAGTTTATGCCCTGCTACTCTCCAGGAAGTGACCAATATATTGAATCTCCAGATGGTGTACTTCCAACATTGTCACAGTTAGCTACACTGACTAAAACTCCTAGGAGTTGGAATTCAGCAATGTCCAGGAGATGGCTTTAACATTCATCACTGTTGTATGTTATTCAGCTCACTCTGAGCCCACCTCAAAACTGGCAATATTTGGCCTCCTTGACGGCTTTTGGAGATTTTTCATCTTTATTCTCAAATGGGGAAGAATTTCTCCATTCCAGACTGCCAGACAATCTAAGGAGGGGGCTGTGGTCAGTAGGGTTTTGGGACAGAATCATCTGATTTCACCAGTTCCTGGATTGAGAAGACACTAAGAAAATCACTGACGTCCTAATCACCTCACAACTACACTACTGCAATGCACTCTACCCAGGGCTCCCTTGAAGTTCATGTGGAAGTTACAACTGCTTCAGAACGGACATGCTACAATATGTCCACGTGACTTCAATACTCCACAAACTATGTTAGTTATCAGTTGGCTTCCGAGTGCAATTCAAGGTGTTGGTTACTGTCTTCGTGGCATAGGGCCTGGTTAGAGAGACAGCCTATCTCCAATTATTTCTATGCTATGCATCTGGTGAGAATAAAGAAAGTAGACGTGCTTTGAGTCCTTCAATTAAACATCATCTATTGGGACATAGGAAGACTAACGTCTCTAGTTAGTGCCTGTCTGGAGCAGCATCCCTGCTGAGACCCATATGCCCTCCACCCTGATGTTGTTCAGAAGGTTGTTGAAAACTTGTCTGTTCTCCAGGCTTTGGGGATGTAGTTGTTAAGTTCCTTTAAGATGTTTTATTTGCTGTAGAGAGTTTGCCCTCTGGATTCTTACAATTTGTTTCCTTAGGTTTTTTTTACCATTAATCTCTTTTTAAGCTTAAGCTACTGCGGTTACTGTATATATACACATATCAAAATATACAGAACATCAAACTGCACTGGTAATAGAAATAAACAATCCTGTACCTGTTTCAGACCAAGTGCCACTATAAAATATTGTGTTCTTCTTGAAAGCTCATGTCCATGAAGATGCTTATCTTCAAGTAATGTATTAACAATTTTCCAAGACTCTGAGCTGTTCTGCAAGATGCAAGTTTTTTAGTACATGTATAATTGTAGTATAGACTACAAGGCAGAGATAATAGAACTTTACTGAATTCTAAAAAATTAGACTATAAAAAGTGCTCAGAACTTCTCTTAAAATTCATTCATTGAAAAAACAAAACAACACACAACTGTAAAGAGGCCATTTTTCAGAATTCAACTATGACAATATGCAAAACATGCAACTTTCTACTTCAGTAGCTATTAAAACACCATCTGTTTAATTCCAGGGAAATCTCGGGGTGTCTGCCGCGGACTGACAAAGCGTCAATGGAAGCAAGACAGAGAGAGAGAGAGAATGCAGCCATGCAATGCTATTGTTTTTTCTGAGGCTTTAATTGTAAAAAATCAAAGACTAAAGAAAATCAGATTAAAGAGAAACATAGACACAAAATCCTATTAAGAACATTTTAAACAATATATATTATTACCAATTTGTAGCATATTGCAAATGCAAGCAAGTAGGTGTCTTGGCTGAATCTGACATTTCCCCTGTTCATTTCTAATAGCACATCCAGAGCATCTGTGGAATATAATTTAATTGAAGCATTACTTCAATAGTTGTAGATAATTACATATCCCAACTGCTAATTAATAATATTTGCAACAGAAATATTTTTTTTAATTAAAAACATTTGGGGGAAACAATTACATACCACTAGATTCTTTCAGGGTTCCTTGGTGTTCTCCGAGCATGGCTGTTTTGTTGCAGATATTTCATTATCAAAACTAGGTAGCAGATGATGTTACATAGTTTTAGTAATGAAATATCTGTAACAAAACAACCAAGCTTAGAGGGCACCAAGGACTCCTCATTTCAACCTCGTGCTACAAATTTAATTCCCGGGAAAATGGCCGCCGGGAAGCAGCCTCCATAACGTCGGGGCCAGGAGAGATGAGGCTCCAACGGTCTGGTATGT
>JANHFO010002597.1:154237-168769 GCA_032468095.1 Pareas carinatus
GAACATAAGCCCTAGGGCTCCGTTGGGAGCAAAAATTAATATAAGACAGTGTCTTATTTTCGGGGAAACACGGTAGTATGTATCACTATTATCCCGCTCAACCATTGCCTACTACCTATTCTCTCATTTGTATGACAATTAACTTGTTGCTTGCATCCTGTGATATATAATAGTTGTTTTATTTTAGTATTCTGGTATTTATTAATTTATTAATTATTTATTAATTTAATTTATATACCGCCCTACTCCTGTAGGACTCAGTATTACATGTAGACTTGACTAGTATGACTTGTAGATTGCTTTTTAAAAAAATCTTATGACATGTTTAATGTATTTTATGACATGATGAATGTGTTTTATGGCATGATGATAGGATGAATGTATTTTGTGATTGTGATTACTATTTTATCACTTGTAGATTGTGTGTACATTGAGAGCATATGCCCCGGAGACAAATTCCTTGTGTGTCTAGACACACTTGGTCAATAAACAATTCTTATCTTATCTTATAAACTAATTTAACACTATTTCAATGATCCTCATTTAAAACAATGGATTTTTAAAGCAGGTACGTTTAAATACAGCTACAGAAAAATATCTCTAGGTTCCCTTTAGTAATTTAGTTACAGTAAATCCAATTTTGTTCAATCCCAACTTTCAGAATTCTTAGCCACAAGAGTTGTCAACTACGGCTGAGAATTTTGAGTGCTGCAATCTGGTACATCTCAAAGACAATAAATTGAAGGAAGCTGATATATGAGATTAACTTTACAATTTATCTCACCTGAAGTTGTAGTTTTTGCTGACTTAGATGTTGTAGAATTGGCCGCATTCTTAGTTTCCTTATCTTTATCTTCATTATGAGAAGATTTTATCTCCGGAGTAGAGACATTTTTGGCAGCTTTCTCCACAGACTCCTTCTTCTTTGGAGAAGCTGTCCTGGAAACTTTATCCAATGAATCCTTCAAGCCAGCAGGTTTTGGAGAAGCCACTTGCTTCGGTTTGCTATCACTCTTCTTGGCAGGAGAGGAAGATTTGGTCTTAGTCCCTTGCTTTTTTGTTTTTGTTTTTTCTTTCAGATCCTTTTTCAAAGGCTTGCCTAGGTTCTGGTCAATAGGTAGTGTCTCTGGATCTACCATGGAGACATCTGGGTGCCTAGGTGAAGGGCTGCGATCTTGAACAGGGACCGGGGGAGGGTCGATGTGTTCATATGTAATTGTTTTATCTGTTGGTATAGTTTCAGATTCATCTTCTGAATCAATGTTGGCATCTGCCGTAATGGAAGGACACTCTTCTGTTTCAGGGGGAACATCTGAATCGGTTTGCGATGGAGCAGATTCACTTACAGAAGTTGGGGGAGTTTCACCACACAGACGCGCCTGCAGTTTTCCTCCAGAAGGTGGTGGAGCACCTCCTGACTGCATTAACAACTTTTCTTGGTCTTGAGATTGTTCTTCACTTGCAAACCATTCTAAGGGGTTAGGGTTTATAAAAGAAGGGGACAGTTCTGTTTTGGGATGCTTGTATTCACAGGATGAGACAAGACATAAATCAACATCTTGACGGATTTCAGATTTTTCTGAAGCAAAGTATTTATCGTTCTCATAGCGATAACTTGAAATGTCAGGTGATTTGGTAGCTTTCTCTGTGGACTCAAAAGGATAATGGACAGACTCTGAGGATTTGGTGGATTTTTCATAAGAATAATCAAGGGCTTCTGGTGACTTGGTGGTTTTTTCATAGGAATAACTAACTGCCTCTATTGATCTGGTGATCTCCTTTGTTGCAGCATAGTTGTAATCAAAGGTTTCAGAGGATTCAGTGACGTCATCTGTTTTTGCATAGGAATAACTAACAGCCTCAGGTGATCTAGTGCATTTTCCAGTTTCCTTATAAGAGTAAATAAGAGGTTCTGGTGATATGGATGTTTCTTCTGTATCTTCCTGATCCTTAGATACTAGAAGCTCTTGACCATGTTGTGTTTCAGGGTCTTGAACTATTGATGTATGATAGCCAAATAATTTGTCTGGGGATACATGTAATGATAATAGAGATGATTGTGTAGCAGCCATTGTTTCTTTCATAATGGGTGGTGAATCTGAAAAACTAGGTGAATATAATGGAGAAGATTCCCGTGGTGTCAATGAAGATAAGTCAGACTTTGGTGAGAGTTTCTCTCCCAAGCTTTGTATTTTTTCTGATGGAAATTCAGAATGTAATGCCATATTATTAGGCTGCGTAACACTTGACATAATTTCTTCTTGCAAGGGAGAACTTGCCTGTGAAGGTGTATGAACAGAGGAAGTGGAAGGTGAAGGTGAAGCCTCTATCTGAGAAACTGAAATAATCTCTGAAATATCCTTCTCATGACTAAAACATACTTGTTCCACTGGTGATATTTTATTTGGAAATTCATGTTCTTGTATGTCTGAAGGGCTAAAATCAACTTCTGTGGGACCATTTTCAGATATATGGTGCATGGCAGCACCTACCATGGGTTGCTCAGGCGACTGTCTGCTAAAATCCATGGCCAAAGACTGTTCAGGTGAATCTTGTCCAAATTCTACGGACATAGTTGATTGCTCAGGAGACCTATGATCTAGTATTGGTGTTCTTGATTTTGCTGTTTTAGGAGAAAAATCTGGTGGAGAAATAGACATCGGTCTTGGACACTCTTCTTTAGATGGAGACATTTCTGTTTCTTGAAACGTAGTTGGTGTTTGTACAACAGACACAGAAAGAGAATCATCAACTTCAGTAGAGTGAGGAGATCCAACCTCAGCATGTAATGAAGGAGATACATCATCAGTGGTTGGTTCTGGGAATGAACTAGTAGCAACAGATGCTGTAGAAACAGATGCAACTCCTTCAATATGTGAATAAGTATCTTCTGCTACAACTTCATCAACAGGAGTTGCAGATTTATCAGAGACTGTACTTTCAGATATTGACATTTTAGTGTCCTCTTTGAAATAGCCTAAATGACTAATATCCACTTGAGTAGGAGAAACCTCTGCCAGCTTCCTCTCATCCAAAACTAATGCAGACTGAATTTCTGAAGTTTCTAAATCATCTTTTTTGTTTTCTAGAAAAATGTCTGATTTTAGAGGTGTCAACTCCAAATCTTTTTCATCCTGCTGGTCCTGGAAAATGTTTGTTGAAGTAACTTCAGAAACTGAGCTCTTCTGCAACATGGAATCATCTGTTTCACTTTTCTTTTCAAAGATAATTTCACTTTCTTTGAAAGTTTTTATATCAGCACTTAAAAATGTGTCATAAGAAGTTTCTGTACCAATAAGTGGCGGACTTCGTAAAGGTGAAAGCACTTTCTCAAAAGGCGATTCGGAATCAGGCACTGGTTCGTCCATTGGGCTTATTCTATGTTTTGCAACATTGTCTTTGGCATCACTAACTTCAACACTGATTGGTACTTCAGTTATCTTCTTTCCAGGAATCTCAGTTGGAAGTTGATTTGACTTTTCATCAGTGGGAGACTGATAATAAGGTGTGTGACCAGCACTTCCAGCAGCTGATTGTGAAGGGGATACCACTTCTAATGTTTTATCGTCAGGACTGGGGCACTGCTCTTCCTGGGCTTCATGGTGTTTCTCTGGCAGTGTTGTGAGAGATACAGGCTCAGTTGATGTTTTAATCTCATTGGGAGTTAGGGAAAAGTTCACACTGCGTTCACTAAGAGGTGTTTTAGCAACTGGTGATAGTGGGGCTGGACTTTCATCTGTAGGTGGGCTAATCTTCTCATCCCATGTTTCTGAAATTTCTAATTTATTAACAGTTTTAAATTCATTTTCCCGAAAATGATACAGATCCTGAAAGGAAGATTTGTTAAATTTGTCTTCCTCTAATGAAGAAGGTGGCGAAATGGTAGAAGCTGAAACATTATAGTCTTTGCCTTCGGTAGCGTCTGTTTTTGATCCTTCAGATAATCCATTAAAAGGGTCAGGAAGAGGAGCAACTTTAGGTCTAGTAAAATCTTGAGAATATATTGCTGACTCATACCTAGTAATGTTAACATATTCTTGGGAAGGAGATTCACTTTCTTCATTATTTGTTTCATCACTCATTACATCTCTTGGGGTTGACATTCCATCCATTGGAGTTGGTTCACTGGATATTTCAATAGTGGACTGGGTATAACCTGAAGTAGCAGTGAATTCCTCAGGCTGGTCTTCTCTGTTTTCTTCATCTGAAACAGTTGCTTCACTTTCTGACCCACCAGGTAGGGTTTCATCATGGATTGAAGATGCTGGTTCTTTTGCTGGAGATGGAGATTCTGACAATTTAGTTGGAGTAGTTATATGCAAACCATATTTATCATCCATTTCAGCAGCTTCAGCTGCTTTGTCTACTACAGCCATGACATAATCCCCTTCAGCTTGTATTTTTTCAGTTTCCTTTTCATCTTTTACCTCCTCAGTTTTATCTTCTTCAATTTCTTCTTCAGTGTCTTCTGCTTCTGCCTTTTCAACTGTTGTTTCTTCTACATTTTCTTCATAGTGATCTTCATACTCCATACTAAATTCTGCTTTTTTATCATACATTAACCCTTTCATTTTTTCATTTTCAGGGGCTTCTATCATTTCTTTTTCAATCTCTCCTCTTTCAATGATATCCTTTACATCTTGCTTTTTGAGACTTGTTGGCAGTTCTTCTTTGTTATCCCCTTGTACTTCTGCCTCCTCGGTCTCAGCCTTTTCTTCATAGTCACCAGCCTCAGAAGATTCTTCAAATCCTGCTCCTTCCTCTTCAAATTTGTCATTATCGTCAACCTTGTCCTTTCCCACAGACTCCAGCTCTTCAGGAGTTTGTTCACATTCTCCCTCAGGTTCTGTAGCGGTGATGTCTTCATCGGGCGAATACGTTGGACCTTCTATTTTTTCTTTTTGAACTGTGTAATCTTCCTTTTGTTCTATGTCAGTTAGTTGGCTTTCAATTTTAACTTTATCATCCTGGAGCTTTGTTTCCTTCACTCCTTCAACCTCTTCCGCTTTTAGTTCTTCAAAATCTTTTGTTAAGTCTTCTGGTGAGGACATAAGCGACCTCTGAACTTCAAGTTCTTTTCCACTGGCTGCTAGACTGGCAGCTGCTACGGTTGCAGCCCCAGCTCCCAAAACAGTCACTGCAGCAGCTGATGCTTCAGCTACTTTGAGCTCCTTCTTCACCGGCTTGCCTTTAACTTTTTCTTTGGGTTTCCCAGCAAGCCCACTTTCTTTTTTGACAGGTTCTTCCTTCTTCTGTGGTTTTGGCTTTGCTGTAACCTTCTTTGATTCAGGCAAAGCAGCAGAGGTTTTCTTTACATCCTTAGGAAGCTTCCTGGGTTCTCTCTTTTCTTCCTTTTTCACTTCCTTTTTCTCCTCTTTTTTGGATTCTTTTGGAGCCGCTTCTTTCTTTGGCTCTTTTTTAGATTCTTTCTTTATTTCTTTCTTCAAATCATCCTTTTTAGGCTTTTCTTCTTTCTTGGCGTGGGGTTTTTCATCCTTCTTAGGCACTTCTTTCTTGGACTTTTCTTTCTCCTCTTGTTTTTCTTCAGATTTTGCTTTCACTTCCTTTTTCACATGCTTCTCCTTTATCACTTTTGGTTTCACGTCGGTGGCTTGTTTTTCAACAGTTTCAGCTTTCACAACTTGCTGTTCCTTTGCTGTTAGGTCTTTTTCAGTCACAGAGAGCCTGCTTTCACTTTTTGCTGGCTTATCCTTTTTTATGATGGGTTTATTTTCTACTTTCTGAGTCTTTTCTGGCGGGCTGGATTTCCCCGTGTCAGATGCCTCCTCTCTTGATTCTTTTTTAACTGTCTTTGTAGACAGCGTCTTAGTGATGGGCTTGAGACTTTCTTTACTGTCTGTTCTCTGCTTCAGTTTTGCCTGCTTAACTGCTGGACTTGCCAGGTTGCCACTTAAGTCTTTTTGTGTCACGATTGGCTGTTTAAGGAAGTCCAGATGTTTGAGCTTCTCTAGGCCATCTAATATGCTATATTGCGTGCTGTTTCCTGGGAAGAGAACTCGTATAATTTTTTCAGCAGGGTTTGCAGGATGCCATACAATCAAAGAGGAGATCGAAGTCAAGTAAGAAACCGGAATGTCTATTTCTTGACCATTTGGTAGCACTAGTTCAGTTTTATCTTTGTTGGCACCCGTCCACTGCTGCATGAAATATTGCATTTCTTTGCTGTTTTTTACTGGGTTAAGCACGTACATTTCTAGTTTCCCTACACCCATTTTTTGAAATAGAATTATGGGTTCAGTGTTGTTTGCTATATTTCTAAAGAGGGGCTCCGGCTTCATGGATAGCTTGTTTAAGTATTGCAATGTAAAACAAGCCTCTTCTACACTTCTTTTCAATTGCAAATTAGGATCTGGATTTCCTAGACTTTCAGGAACGTTAAGAAATACAACTCCCAAATCAGGTGAAATTAGATTTTTCATCCAGTCGCTATTGGTAGTAGAGCCTTGAGACTGCTCCTCTTCCAATTCTGCTATTTTCCGTTGCAACATGCTGTTAATTCCTGGCAAATTATCATCTCCAATGTGAGTGAGCAAAATTGAATCCACTCTGTCCAAATGTCTGATGAGTTTCCAGAAACAAGATTTTCTTTCTGAACCTCCATTGATAAGCATGTTGAATCCGTTCACCGCAAACAGTGCTGAATCTCCTCTTCCCCCGGGGAAAATGTAACAGCAAGGCTTAGAAAGTTTCAGAAAGCCTCCTGATGTTGGTGGCTCCAAAATGTCAAACGGTGATGGGACTTCCACGGACTCTGACAAGTATTCTGTGAATTCAGAAAGCCCTTCCATTTCAGGCAAAATAGAAGAAGAATTCAGCTTGATGTTGATGAAATCTTGAAGGTTGTGTCTGTCAAGGTTTGAATTCTTCCAGTCCCCTTCCTCAGGACAGAAAAGCGTTAAGCTGGCTTTGTTGGCAGGGTGAGTCGTGCTCAATAATTCTCCAATCTGAAATTGAAAAACCCAAGCAGAAAAATGATATGGTTGCACACATTGAATCCATAGTTGTGTCTCAAAATTAAATGAGACTCGGTAGAAAATGGATGTGCACCCTGAGTTAGAATTTTGCCTTTGACACCCATAATTGATTTCACTATTCTAGTACAAATCAAAGTAATTATGCTCGTCTAAAGTCTTCTTTTCTCTGATATACAGTGTTATCCACGAGAAAATAATAACAATTTTATACAGGCTCAGTGCCAAGGCATTTCCATATTAAGAAAAGTTGCTTTTATTTCAAAAGTATTTATATTTCATGATTATTTTTAGCTATGGAAATATCTCAGCTGTGTTTGCTGACTTCCTAGAAAGATTGAGTCAATTTAATTTTATTATTTTAGACTTGAATAGTAATGTTTAAAGAGCAAAATAAACATGAATTACATTTGTGAAGGAGGCAGATATACTAGTATATGCAGATCTTTGTAAAAAAAAAAGCTGCTTCTAGATCCATTTCTAGGTTTGTTTCAGAAGCAAATATACTTAAAAAACTTGGTTTCTGGCTTGAATGTTTATTTATAATGCAAAGAAGCCTTACACGAAGACCTCATTTTCAATAACCTTCACCTGATATACTGTTTTCTATGTTTGAGAAAGATGGTTGAAAAGATGGCTATATCCCAGCAACAGAAATCCTGGAATAAGAAAAAGAAAGAATATCCTGCTAATTAGGATTCAGGTCCAGCCCTGGGATGAAAATAGCATCCTAGAGTCATCAGGTGATTCTGAATAAGAATGCTAGATTATAGGTAGAACAGCCCTGCACACTAATTCTGAATTTGCTAGAGAGGCTTTCAGTGTTAACTTCCTGGCCAATTCAACTGTTCATTAACCCTTCAAAGTTCTATGTGGCATGGCATTTCTTTTCAAGGACTGAATCTGCCCAACTAATAAGAATATCTCATAACGGTTTACTGTGTTTTATACAAAATTCTCATTCTTGGCATTCTGCAAGGCAACGAATACAAACCTATTCCATCAAGCTTTGAACTCTAGATGATTGTTTAGTGACATTAATATTGGAGTGGATTGTTAAACATTACAAATAGTTCTTGAGTTATTAATGCAATTGGCATGAGAATTTTCATGGCTATGCAATGGAGTTGTAAAGCACAGTGTCATGTGATTTCATTGCTTTGTAATGGCAATTCTTGCAGTCCCGGTTGCCATTGTTAAGTAAGGATCATAAGTCATTAAGCCAGCATCTCCTTGCAACTTCCTGCCAGATTCTAACAACCAAAGCCAGTGGGGAAGCCAGCAAAAAATTGCAAGTCCCAGGCAGCTCACAAGGTGACAATCAAGTAAATGCTGCTGGGTGTGAGAGAGTGTGCAAAGGTGAGTGCGTGGCTGTGAAAATACAATGCAAGCATGAGGGTTGGGGAGGGTGTGCAAGGGGGCATGAGGAGCCAGGGTGGAGAAGTGGCCAAGGAGGTGTGGTGTGAGCACAGTTGGGCTTAGTGAGTGTGCAGCTGGCAGGGAGGCACAGCGCAAGCATGGTGGTGATTGAGATGGCTGCTGCCAGATGAAGGAAGGCATGCAAATAGTAAGGGAGGAATGGGGTAAGCTCAGCGAGTCTCAGGGTGTTCAAGTGGCCAGGGGAGGATGTGCAAATCACTAGAGAAACACCACAAAAGCACAGCGAGACTTGGGGAGGGTGTACAAGGTTGTGCTGGTGGCCAGTGAAGAATGGCAAAAGCCAAGAAGCACTGGGGATGGTTCTGCAGGCAGGGGAGTTTTCCTTGAGCAACTTGAGTCCTTCCCTGTTGGATTTCCCATCGACTTCACTTGTGTGAAGAGAAGACTGTAGATCACAATCATGTGACTGTTGGGTGCTGTAATCATCATATCTGCAAGCTGGTTTTCAAGTGCCCTGATCACAATCACGTAATTGCAGGGATGCCGGAACAGCCAGAAGAACTGGTTCAAGAACCAGTTGTGACTACCACTAGTTCAGCACAGTCGTTTGCCTGTTTGAATGGTTAACGAGTGCTCGCTAACTGAGAACAAGCTGTATACTCTGGATTTATCTATTTGCCTTGCTGCATATCATCCAGAAAACCTCAGGTTGGAGATGGTTACAAAAACCGTAAGCAAATAAATAAATAAAATCGACTAACTTTTATTCCTGGTCCTGAAGTCTGCACGGTATTTTCAAAATGAACAGCATGACGGATATCTATCTCTGATTTTTTAAAATCCTCTTCAAAACATCAAATGAATAAATCTGCTGTACAATCAAAAGTACAAACAAAACTTCCATCATAATGAGTTGCACAGTAGCAATAATTAAGAAACGAACCTCTTGGTCAGTGAAGATCTCAATGAAATTCTGAAATGAGAAAGATCCTGACTGGAGAATGAGTTCGCCCGTATTTTCAAAATTCTGCCCAGTTAGGACCAGAAGTTTATGTCGTGCGGCATCTGTTATCATTAAACGCACCTGCAGTAGAAGATACAAATATTGACTTTGAAACATCTTTTATACTTCATGCTTTTTAAGGAAAAAAATATTAATAACATCAAGGAAATTATGGATTACCCTTGAACTGTATTTATCCCAAAAAGGAGGAGTGATTGTTTCAGTGAGGGAGGAAGATCATTTTGTAAAAAAAAAAAAAGACCCACATATGTTAGGAAATGAAAGGGGAATCCTATTTAAAATGAAAACAATAATGTTAATTCAATCAAATTAAAAGAACAGAACCTCAAGTCCAGTCAACATGAATAAATTTGGGAAGTCTGGAAAAGAAAGCATCTATGGCCTTATTCAGAATAGTTCTAAGCAGTGGATTTGTTCTGTACAATATTGGGGCTACAAGATTGTAAAGCTCTGGATGCCCATTAGAGGAAATCAAAACCTCTTTGTACCCCTTTGCTAATTAATAGCTATTAATATCTAATAGTCAAGCTATTGATTTCCTTAGCTTTCCAAACTCTGAGAAAATCCCACAAGACCACAGGACTTTGAATGGCATCAACCTGAGATCAACACAGCTCTCACAAGTGGTAGGGGATCAAATTTTCATCAACAAGAGATAAATTTTAGCAGTTCTAATACCTCATCCTCATACCTGCAGTTGCAGCAGAAATCAAATTAATGATTTTCTTTTAATGCTACATTACTAAATCTAGGAAATCATGTGTCAGAAATATACAATTACAAGTAGTCCTCACTTATTTGTTTTAACAACCATTCAAAGTTATGATGGTACTGAAAAAGTATCCTTCTGACCTTACCCTTTGATCACTGAAGTATCTCCACAGCTACGTGATCACCATTAGCATGCTTCCAACAAACAATTTCTCAGAGGAGAAGCCAGAAGTAAAACCAACAAGTTGTGTTC
Organism: Pareas carinatus; assembly: GCA_032468095.1. Classification (NCBI taxonomy): domain Eukaryota; kingdom Metazoa; phylum Chordata; class Lepidosauria; order Squamata; family Pareidae; genus Pareas; species Pareas carinatus. The sequence continues at coordinate 164,598 of JANHFO010002597.1, forward strand.
ATGTAACGTCTCACTCAATGATTGTGGGTGATTCACTTAATGACCTCAGCAGAACTGAGGTCATAAGCCCATCACAGTCACATGACCTTTATAGCTCGTGATGAGAATAATTTCTTCAGATCAGTAATGATAACACAGTTTTCATCTGTGTCTATAATGCCAATAAATCAGAATATGCTATATAAAAAACAGGTATCCTCTCAACTTCTGTTCAATGTATGGGTGACCTTAGCTAGCTGCAGTGATGAAAAGAATGGCAATAATGGGCATCATGACATTATGATGCAAATCCAACCCTTTTGTATTTGTGTTCTAATGTCCAGTACAAATAGGTGCCACGCAATTGACAGAAGAGAATATTGGTAGCTCAAGGTTGAGCTACATCAGTACTGATAATATTACCTAGTTTGATAATGAAACGTCTGCAAGAAAACAACCAAGCTTAGAGAGCACCAAACACCCCACATGCCATGGAGTTTGCATTGGGACAGTACATGTTTCATTTGCTTTTCTCTTCAGACACGTCTGATTCAATGAATTACTATTTATAATGAGGTCAAGGATGATCACTAAAAGCTTAAGGAAGCAGAAAAAAAGCAAATTCCATGCTGATTTGAAAATAATTGTATTGGGATATAAAAATGTACCACTGTTTTAATGGGCTATATTCCTTTCCTGTTTATTATTGGCATTAAATAGTGAGATTAGTGTCTGACTATCTCATTAATGTCACTTAAATTTCATCCCTTTTCAGTGCACTAGATTCATTAAAAACAGAACTCCCTTATTTCAGTGCTTCCTGTGGCTGGTGGCAAAACTTTAGAAAGGCTCCCAGCACGTATCAGCACTTCCAGGAAAAATAAACAGACAGAAATATTTCATTAATATATGCCTTCTGCATTATATCCCTACATTTTATGTATTTAAGAGGGTGGCATTCAGAGATCGGCAAAAGTAAGAGATTGGCAAAAATTCTTGCCAAATATTCATTGGGAGAATGTTGTCAACTTATAATAAGGAATATCTATTATCTTACTGTAAAAAATAAAGAGACTTAAAAAAAAACTTATCCAGATAAGATCAAAATACAAACTTTAGCAAAACAACAAACAAAAACCCACATAGGTCGTGAATTACCTCACCAAATTTTATTTCCCCCTCAAAAAAGTTTTAAAAGATAAACAGCTTTTTATAGGAGACTGACTATTGTAGCTTGACCCATTTGGACAATACTAGCACAGGTTAACAACTGAACCAAAAGCAGTGAGATGTAAAATAACTGTGAGCAGTTTGCTGAGTGATTTAAAATCACAACGCAGCTTGCAAGTAAAGAGATCAGGATTTGGGACGATAAAGGAATTAAAGATACGTTAAAGAAAGACAAGGATTCAAAAGTTTTCAAATTAATATAAAAATTGGCATACTTCAAAAAATAAATCTCCATGAAAAACGAGAAGAAAATAATCAAATAGTAATTAAAAAAAAGATCCAAAAGGACCCAGCAAATTATACATTGACTGAATTGGTATTTGTTGGAAAATATCAACTGGATATTGGATATTTGGAAAACTAGTAGTAACCCCTAAGAAAAAGATGTAATAAGCAAAAATTAATTTAAAATAAGCAAAAAAAATCACATAGAAGAGCTTTGCCAAATTGATAGATGAGTACTACTCTTCAAGATGGTTTAGAATCTTAGAGTTTTCCAATCTTGACAACTTTAAGGCGGGTGAACTTCAACTTCCAGAATTCTCCAGCCAGCCATGCTGGCTGGGGAGTTCTGGGAATTGGAAGTCCACTCACCTTAAAGTTGTCAAGATTGGGAAACCCTGGTTTAGATGAATGAGTGGGAACAACAGGAAAAGTCAGCTGTCTCTCTGAGTATTTAAAGATTTGTCCAAGTATTTTACTGACTACTGAGAGAAACAGGATACTCCCACCAGACTGCCATGCATGGTCATATTCAGATCACGTGTTTCTTCCTCATAAATTATAAAAGAAGACATACAATGTCACCAAGGAAATAGAAGGGAATATGTAACATCATTGATTTATTGATTCATATATTTAGTTTTTATTTTCACCTAGGTGTGGATGAAAAATGAGAGATAAGCTTGTCATTGAAAATATAACACAATTAGATGACAATATTAATATACACTAATTCTGTACCTGAACGTAATTTGCGCTAAACTCAGTGGAACTTACTTAAAAGTAAATATGCATTCTATTTCATTTTGAGTGAAATAGATAAAATAGGTAAATAAAAATGTCAGTATCTCCAGCATAGTTCTTTTGTAATTTTGATTATAGTATATCAGCATAGGTATGATTTTTAAATTACTTTACCTCAGTGCTGACTGCTTCATCTGAAGGATTAATCAGCACAACGGTTTCTAAAACTTCACTTCTGTGGTGAAGGATTTTCTGTCCTGTGAATATGGAAGAAAACAGAAATGAATTTTAAATCCTGCAATCTATTTATGTTTTCCCTATAATTTATTCTTGTAAGCAAACTGCTTTTTTGCAGAACATTTAAAATAAAATCTACATGTTAGTGTTATGAAAGAATGGTGATCAAATAAAACAACCTAAAAATGTTCACACATTTTGATTGATTTTGCTTCATATTACTGGAAATGTGTGTATTTTTCAATGAACTGCCAGCCATAGCTTTTTCTAATTTCCCTTATCTTGGCATCGTTCTGATGGGTGCTTCTTTAATTAGCAATTTACACTGAGATTATGAAGGCAAACTCACTGTTTAAGGACCCAACTGGCAATTAGTCCAGAAAAAAAGCCTAGCACATTTTATTAAAAAGATTAACCGATCTTGACCAAAAGAGATCAAACTATTTAATTGACAAGTTAAAAAAGACATTTTTTTTCAGTTCAATGTACTTCAAAATACTAATTTGTACTAGTGAAATTATGAAATTGAGCTTTTAAAATCAATAATAGTTCATCTATATTTATTCAAATGCCAACTTGTCCTTCCTATAAAGTTCTTTTCTCAAAGTCCTTTTTATATTGTTTTTACAAAATCAGTAGCATCACAATGTTTAATTGATTAGCTGCATCAATTGATTAAAATATTGGTTTGCAATGATACCATCAATTAATCAGGTCGCAGACCTTTTTCTTAACCCACTCAATAGAAATTCTTATTAAAATCTCCAGATGGCAAACACACCATTAAAAGAGACATCCCAAGAGTATAAGAGATAAAGAAGAATGCCCAATATGATTGATACAAAGGGCTCCTGTACTCCACCCAGAATCAATCAGATTGGGGTAGCCTATAAATGCTCTAAAATAAACAGCCTGAAATAAATAATGAATGTTTAGAATGCATACTTAATTCTTTAAAAGCATTTCCTTTCACAAGCATCATATATATTCATTCAGAAAAAAATTGACTGAAATTGGATGGGAACCATGATCTATTTGTCTTTGGTACTCGAAGCTAAGTTCCACTTTTTTAAATAAAGTTTATAGCTGCATCTGTTTTTTCCATTTCAATAAAGGAAATGTTCTATTCCAAGCCTTCAGATTAATAAAATTAAATTGGCTTGCGAAATACATACATACCTGCACGTCTTTTACTATATATATAGTATATATAATAAACTAGTAGGACAGTAATTTCAAAGTGAGTTTCTACAGCATAAAAATAGACATATTTTTCTATTGTTAGGTCATGTACTATATAGAAAGTAAAAGTATATGCTATCTAGCCAGGATGAGAATATTTGGAGTTAGGATTTCAATACACCTAGAGGGCATAGTAAGACTGTACCATCTCTTATTATTTCAGTTCTGGGATGGTAAAATGTTATTCGATAATATGTTAAGAAGACTGATCTAGTTCTATATTGATAGTATATGAATCTCTTTCCCCCACTGTTTTGGAGCATCTGGCTCTGATATCTGTCATTCCATTGATTAAATAAACACAAAATCTGGACTGCAAAGTTTATCATAAGATGGAAGCGAAACAGTTTTGCATATTTATTTGTTGACATACAGATTTTTGCAGCTTGAAACGGAGATTTCTAGTTTAAAAAATTTCATTCTGGCAGAATATTCTACAGATGGAGGCGGTGCGGGTCTGGATGGGGTGCAATCGACTCAGACTCAATCCCTCCAAGACTGAGTGGCTGTGGTTGCCG
>JANHFO010002597.1:183416-198951 GCA_032468095.1 Pareas carinatus
GAGAAGCGTTTTGGAATCGCTTCAGATAGACAGCAAACGCGCGAATTTGGAGCCTCCCGGCTGGCTGCAAACGTGCAAATTTGGAGCACTGTAGTTTTCAGCCCACCCATTTCTCTGTACCCCGCTCAATCAGGTAAGGAACCGCCGGGGGGTGTTATTTGGGGGTGAGTTGGGCGATCTACATTGTTTCCCGTAAACTTATTTTTGGGAGCTGCCTTATATTCCTCCGAGAGGCAAAAATGTAGGTAGGTCTTATTTTCGGAGGATGTCTTATTGTGGTGACTGCCCTTTGAAATGAGATCCAGATGTTTCTCACCTTCTAGGCAATTGTGGAGGCCTTAAAGACCTAGCTGTCTTCCACGGTTTTGGGGTAAAGTGGATAGAAGCTTCCTGTTAGATAGGTATGTTCACATATGTTTAAAATTTAAACAAATAAATAAATGTTCTGATGTAGTTGTCTCAATTTGACTTTTTAGACTTTTGTATTTCTATTTATTCTGGTGTACTTTTGTTGCTTATATAGTGAGTTGTTCAGAGGTAACCTAGACTTGAGCAGCACTAAAGCTGAAACAAATAAATAAAAATTTTTCCTCCCCAATCACAAAACTTATCACAATTTTAAGTCAGCTCCTTATCCACAGAAGTAAACAGCCACCACAGAAGTCTAAGGATTACAATAATTCATCTTCTTTCAGACACAGAAGACATTCGCTTTGATGGGAGGTGATGCACGCAAGTCATCATATCACTGGTACTTCACTTGTTACATAGAGGTTTATAAATATTTTTAAGTTCTATAGACTTAGATGAACTCATTTTAGGATGAGTTCATCTAAGACACCCTATATTATTCCTCAAATTACTTCAAACTAACATAATCTGAATGACTTGATTATCATAACTACCACCCTTCACTGAACGCTTATGTCAGTGACCCTTAATTATTAAGTATGGAAAATAACTGCCCTCCCAGGAGTCCAAGTCTAGCATTAACTTATTCTACCAAAGCTATGAGTCCATATTATTTTTAAGAACCAAAATAAAGACAAGGCATGTGGTGGCTCAGCGGATAAAAATGCTGAGCTTATCAATCAGAAGGTTGGCAGTTCACCAGTTCGAATTCCTAGTGACACGTAACGGAGTGAGCTCCTGTTACTCGCCCCAGCTTCTGCCAATCTAGCAGTTCGAACGCATGTAAAATAGGGACCACTTCAATGGGAAGGCAACAGTGTTCCATGCACCTCTGGCGTCTAGTCATGCTGGCCACATGAGCATGAAAACGTCTTCGGACAGCACTAGCTTTGAAACAGAGATGGGCAACGCCCCTAGAGTCAGCTGCGACTAGCGCACGTGTGTGGGGTGGAACCTTTATCTTTTATGAGTCCACATAACTTTTAAGAACCAAAATAAAGAAAATATTGAATTCATTGCATTTAGAATACAATACCTGAGTAAGGTCTCTTAAATTTGCATTAATTTAAACTTACGGTGTACAGAAATATTATTCGCTATGTGTATGTACTAATGTATACAGATAGATGGATGCATGTATGCCTGCTTGGTCTATGCACCTACTCTTCTCTCATTAGTGAATATTTATACTGATTAAAAAGCAAAAGCATTTCATACATGCCAAAGAAAATATTAATACTATGGAGGGGTTGCATTTGAAGCAAGATATACAATTCAAAAAGCTCCGTATCAAAAAATATAATGCTGCATAAAATATAGAAAAGCCAGGTTTTCAGCAGATCAAAGCTTTCTCTTTGATAAAAATCTGATTTGAATTATTAATCAAACATAAACCAAATGCTCAAATACTCTCTATTTGAGATTACAATTGAATACAATGACAAATGGTGAGGGGAAAAGGGAACAAGTGCTATTTCCCACCTGCCATTAACAGCAGAACTCAGGGTAATTGGTTTCTTAATAATTCTGGAATAGAAGAACTGTCTGTTGATTGCACTTTTATCTACAAATTTGAATAGCTTTATTAGGGATAAAGATGATAAAATGAGATGATCAAGTTAAAGAAAGATTATCAAATAAAAATAGCATGCCTCTGAAATGCCAACAGAAGGACTCTTAACCTCAACCCCTGCTTATCGGCTTCCTAAGAGAAGCCCAGTGAGCAGGGCTGGGAGTAGACTAGAAATCAACAGCGTCCTTCTCATATAATAAAATCAAGGCAGCAGAAAGATCCAACAGTTCACAGTAATCATGCACTTAACTTCTGCAGTGCATTCATATTCTGTGTGACAAAACGTTATGAGAAAGGAAATTAAAAACTGAAAAACAATTTGTTTTCAATGTGCAAGCATCCCAAGAGTATATCAGTGTAGTCCTGTTTGGTAGGATGTGGTCAAAATCTATTTTGTAATTGATGAGATGTGAGCAATAATAGATTTGCTTGCAAAGTAGTTTCTGGATTAGAGATCATAACAGGGTAGCGTGAGCCAGCAATGACAGACTGATGACTCTTTGGTGAGCATCTGCTTAGGAAATGCCCTGGTTGTTTCCAATATCCTGATTTAAACATATGCCTATTATGCTTACACATGGCAAAGGAATTGATATAAATCTAAAACCACGATTTTTTTTTGAATAGTCTGGAATGGATCATGGTTAAAGAAAGACATGGAGAAAAGGAAATGAAAAAAAGAAGGCTGTTACTGTTCTATACAAAACTCAAAAGCAGCAAGAATAAAGCAAAAACTACAGGGTATTAGCTTAGTTTGTTAAGGGTGCCTGGAAAAGCATTTGTTGGAATTCGGATTGAAAGGCAACAAAGATGACAATGACCCAAAATTTGGAAAATGCTTTGAAACTTTATGCTGGGCAACAGTTGTGCATACTATATTTTTGTTTTTCAGAGTTAGATGATAAATGTACGTACATGAGAATGTTACCGCACATCTGTTGTTTTAAAGAAAGTATACAAATCAAGTTAATAGTTGGGAGTTATCACAGAATCATGAAACTGGAACAGACTTCAAAGGGCTTGCAGTCCAATGCCCTGATTGATGCGGTTCGAATGTTTTTGGGATGATGACTTTCTGGCTTCTTTCTGAAGATTTTCATAAAACTGTTATTGAGGTCAAAAATTAATGTCTTTAACAAATGTGAATGTAAAGTAATTGATTGGTTCAAAAGAAGACAAAAGAAATACACTGAGGTGACACAGTAAGAAGGAATGTAGATTGAAATGGAAAACCAAGACTGGAAAGAAAAGATCATTGTTGAAGGAGAACTATGAGAAAACTATAGTTGGATGAGGTCGGTGATAAGGATATGCTATGGAGGTACTTTAATCTGCTTAGGTATAATGAATAATGACTGGGTAAAGTAGCTTTAGCTAAATTGTCACTCCCTCCTTTTATCTATTTCTTTGGGTCACTATTTTTACTCCTTTTCTGTGTGCTACATAGTCTTGCTTATTTCAAAAGGCAATAGTATGCTAGGTATGTATGTATAAGTACACAAACCAGTGAAATTTTTTCCCTCCACTTCACTTTAAAAATAAATTTACCATTGCCAATTAAAATGTAAGGAGAAAAAATGTGGTTCATTTTCATTCTTTACTTTGCTTAGTTTAAGCCATCAGTTAAGAAATAAAACTTAAGAGGAAAGAAAGATATAATTTCGTAAGATGTCAGATGTAGGCAATGAACACAATATTCAAGGTTCAGAAGTCAAGTCATGCATGTAAGCACTACACTAAATAACACCCATCACTGAACAGTAGCACCTGCAGATTGCTTCCTGTCAAAGATAGCTAAATTGAGACTAATTATCTTAAGGCAGTACAGCTTTTGAACAATTCAGCAAAATGAATTCATTAATAGAAAGGCCTATGGTGCACATGTGATGGATGGAGAAAATAACATGCTTTTATTTGATTTCCTGAGATTAGAGAATTTTTAGTCCTATTGAAAAATATGTTGGCAATGCTGGAAAAACAGCTTGTGACTTTTGCCTGAGATGGAAAGAAGCAATAAATTTGCAAAACAGAAGCTTGCCCTTGGAAAGAACAAGCATCAGTTTGTTACTATTTTAAATTTGAGCTCATATATGGAAATAAACAAAGTTTACAATGGGATACACTATTTCCTTGGTTAGTATATGATTTTTCAAACTTTAGTTAGATTCTACTCTTTCAGAAGAGAGCTAAATTTGGTGACCAATGTAGAAGCATTAGTTGCCTATGCTTTTAACTGTAGAGTGTAACAGATGAAACATTAGTACTTTTAATTATTTTTTTAGAAATCCGTTGTGTCTTTTCTATTGCTTATAATTGGTGGGAAATCTACATCTTTCCATTAATTTCAGTAAATGGTATACCCCTCTGAGTCATTAGGAGAAGAAGGAAATCTGATTCTCCTGTTTAACATAAAATGACAGCATCAGCAGGGTGTTCTTCTGCTTAATAATCCCCAACTTGACATGCAATGACATTATCCCGCAGAAGGCAAAGGAAAATTATAATTCTTGATATAATTACAGGTTTAATGGGAGGGGGAATTGTACGGGCAAAGTAACCCTCCCCAGCAGGACATTCTATGAATACAAATAGAACAACCAAAATCTATCCTGTGATATAGCCCCAAAGAGACAATTTATAATTATGCATTATATATGAATACTAAAGCTTAAATTTGGGGTTTTGGTTGTTATCAATGACTGCTTTGATTCTCAAAGGGAAAAAAATCCCTTGCCGACCTTCTATATTTTTAAAAGGCGGGGAAGACAATATTCTGAACTTTTATATTCTTTATTTGTGGAATCCTCATTGCTTATTAGGGATTATTAAAATCCTTTAAAATTTAATCTAGGGGCTGCAGTTTCCAACTGATAAAGACAATCTTAACATTTCAATAGATTTGGATAAATCACTCTGAGTAATATTAAATTAACACATTGCTAAATCTTGCCTTCTGATACTTTGGAGCAAATATGTCTGAAGGAAATGTTCCTAAAGGGCTTTCATTGTGAGCTCTTTCTATATTTTTCAGAAGGTAATATTTTAAAAATGCATTTAACAGGAAGACTTCAAAACTGTAAAGAAAACATATCTACTTTCAAAACTTTGGATTTTTTAAATTCAGGAGGAAAATAAAGAAAACTATTAGAAACTTCCTTATTCTACAAACAACAGCGATAGAAACATTGCAAGAAATTAGGGATGGTTCTTCCATGTGGGATGATTTAAAATAATGTATTTACTGCACTACTTTCTCTTGCTCTCTGTTTAAAGTATTTGCATATTACACATATATTATTTCACTTTCCACCAAGAGAGATGTCCAGGCTTAACTTTCTCCCTCTATCCTTACGTTATTCTGAACAATTCCTTTGGAAAGTGAACTAGAATCTCCTTTCACCTTTTATTTTCAATAGGACACAATTATTACTTACATCACTATATTTTCCTACCACAACTTGAAATGTGGTCACCCTGTTCAACATACCAGATACATAATTATGATATCTATCAAAAAATTAGTTAAAAGACAAAGCAAGGTTTACTGTAGTGATTAAGGAGTAAGGCTAGAAACTCTAGACACCATGAATTCTAGTCCTGACTTTAGCACAAAGCTGGTTGACCTTGGGTCAGTCACTATCTTTCAATCCTAGGAAGGAGACAATGGCAATCTACTTGAGTCAACCGAGACTTGAAAAATAGTCTCTCTCAAAAAAAAACCAACCCAAAAATTAAGAAGTAGGGAATGATTTCCATTATTGTCTAGGGAATTTTTTTTTATTCTTCTGTTATAAAACATTAAAGAGAAGTTGTAGAAGTCTCCAATGCCATAATGTACAAAGGGCTCTCCTCCAAAGCAAAATTAATTCAAGTACCAACTAGTTTCAATTTCTCCATATATTGAGGTACCACCAATAAAGACAGTTCATACCACATGACCATATGACAGTTCATACCATAACTTCAGTGGCATCTTATAAATCAATATTTAATAAACTTCATACAACACTAAGGTTGCAGCATTGCAAAAGTTTAACAGACTGTGCCTTTCCCTTTCCTGCTCTTCAGGTTTATCTTCCTCTCCCTATGACTACACAACAAGAAGCAAAAACTAAGTATACCAATCCTGATTTTAAAAATACTCTGCAATATTAGCTACTTTAAATTAAACTTTCAAATATAATTAGATTAAAAATGTATACATTCATAAATCATTGATTGATTAGAATTTTTACATCAGTTAAACATAAAAGTAGCTTCAAATTGGTGAAATATTTGGTAGCTGAAGTATAGAATTTTGGAGGTAAAAATCAAGCTGGGAAAAACAAACTGAAAAGGAACAGCATTCCATAATCAAAATTAACCATATTTAAAATAGTGCACAGCTAATAATTTGTTTACAAATATCATTGCATCACAATTTTCAGTAAGCAAATATCTCTATTTGAGAATTTAAATTTAAAGATGGGAATTAAGAACTAAGAACCCCACCCCACCCCACCCACAACCCAGAAGATAACAGTTGACATTAAAAGCAATTTTACCGGTTGAATTAGCTGTATTTGAATTTTTCTTCTTATAGAAGTAAACACAATCAGAAGGCTTTTAAGATAGCTCCATTCTGAGCCTCATTGTTACTGTGCATCAAGGGAGTGATGCTATGGCACAGTTGCTAATAGCAACTCCTCCATGGGGAAACTAAGCATCGATCCATTTGCATGAGTCAGCCAAATTAAACTAACCTCCTGCCTCTTTGTCTCCATTTTCTTTCTTGCCAAAATAACAAGTATAAAAGTTAATACCGAAACTTCAGTTAACAGGACAGATATCCAGAGTCCTTGTAAGATTCTATGATTAACAGAAGGCTTCCAAGACTTATAAACTTTAATCTATTCTCCCCAAAGTATTGCGGTTGTATTTCTTTTTCAAATTGAGCAACTTTCAAAACTTAAAAAACTTATTATACTTTTCCATACTGGATAGATGTGAAACCCATCACTTGATTTGAGATTTCTCTTCCCTCCTATCTGTATGTGTGTGTGTTTACAACTATGTTGTAACATGAAAAACATTTTGACTTCAAAATAGTTTGGGGACATTTATCTATTTTTCTGTAATGAAATTCCCTATAAAGTTAGTAAAAAGGATTAATACTTAGGAGAAGGATTAATAATTTGTTAGTTTGAAAAGGGGCTATCAGACTTCTGATTTGTGGTGGCCACAGATTCTATAGTAGGATTCTCCTACTATAAAGTTTATAATGAACACAGAAAATACTTAAGCTGAAATATATGAAATATTTTAAAGCTTTGAATAAACATAATAATCTTCCAAAGCCAAGATTAAAGGAGTGACTACTAGGAAAATGTCTATTCAGAATAGATGTTTAAAGAAAATCTTGAAATTCAGACAGGTACACATAGGAACTTAAGTCATTAGTATAAACATCTTTTAAATATACATGAAGAAAAATTCAACATAGACGAAATATTCAAGATATTCATGATATACCTGAAACTTATAGGGGAAAGATCCATCTAAACTCACTTGGGAAGGCGTTCTTTGACTAACAGACACAAACAAAAAGATGCTGTTAAGTCTACAGTAACCACCTGTAGTTCTTGACCTATGACCATTCATTCAGTGACTGTTCAAAGCTGTGGTGCCCTGATGGTCATGAGATCAAGGTTAAAGTGCTTGGTAGGCTGCCAGGACCTATGACCACGGGGCACTTCAACTCCCTCATCACTTGCCCATTTTCTCTTATCTATGCACTTTTGTTCCCTTGCACTCCACAGTCCTGCCACCCTTGCTGACCTTCACCATCTTCTTGCTCCCACTACTGACCAAATATTCCAGGCCTGACCCTTCACAAGTTAGCTCCTGACCACACAAGGCTTTCTTGTCCAGGTTGTGCATGCAGCTTCCTTGTGGACCTAGGAGAGATAGTCTCATGTGGCCAGCAACTGCTTTGAAAACGCTCAGGGAGGACATGGATTGTCAACAGCAGGAGCAAGAAAATGGCAAAGGTCAGCTGGGGAGGTGAACTGCAGGGAGGCAGGGGACTGAGGGTGCTGGGTGGTGAGGCAAATTGCAACTGGGACTGGGATGGAGCAGCTGCAGCTTTGTGCCTTGCTACTGGGTCAGATTGGAGCTGCATTTCGTTCTGTAGCTCAGGATCTTCTTGTAGCCTCAGAGTTGCAGCGCATCAAGAAGCCCATTTGTACCACACTGCTAGATCATGCTGGGGTTGGGCTTCGCGCTACGTGCTCTGCTGCATCTTACAAACATCATGCAGCCCCAGAGCTGCAGTGCACCAAGAAAACCCTTTGCACTGCACTACTGAGATAGGCTGGGGCTGGACTTAATGCCGCAATGCAGCTCAGGGGCTTCTTGCAGTCTGAGCTGTAGAGTGCCAAGAAGCTCCCTTCCCCACACTGTTCAAATGGGCTGGCCTGGATGTTGCAGTCTGGCCCAGTAATCTCTGTGCAGCTGGGCCTGACTGGCCTGGGATAGCTGTGGCTTTACACTGTGCTGCATCTCACGTCTTCTTATAGCCCTAGTGCCATGGCACTCCAGGAGTACCTGACCTGCAACATGGTAAACAGCCCAAGACTCGTGCAGTTCTAGGGCTACTTGATGGCCCACAAAGCAGGATGCAGGATGACCAAAAAGGGCTGAGATAGGCAGGGGGGAACTGGAGGCAGCTCTCACCTCACCAAGGCTTTGGGCTGGGAAGCACCGACCCGGGAATAGTTTGGATTGCGATGGTTCTCGCCTAATCCCTAAGTGGACATCGATTAATGGCAGCAAGGGGAAGCCATGTGTGTTTACACTACTGCTTCCTTTAACATTTTGTTTAACTAGCACAGGATTAAGTAATTTTAATATCCAATCTTGGAATAATCTAGATTAACTTCAGATCATCTACTGTTTAAATACCCTTCTATATTTCTTATTTTAAATTTTATTATTCTAAACTATTGTGCACTTAATTTTACTTTATGCATTTGAACAGAAGTAGAGACTTGCATTAGTTTACCTTTTTACAATTATTTGATGAGTAAATTTAAGATTTTAATTCAAGTGAGAATGTTATTTAGCGAAGAATTATTTAATATGCAATATAACTGAAAATTTGTATCTTGTACAAAGATTTGGAATCTTATATATATTCCAAGAAAGTTGTATCTCAGAAAGTTTCTGTGAGTTTTTTTGCATCAGGAAAAGTTTAATATAACCAATGTGGGATCTAAAACATATATCCTATTTACATCTGTTTAGCCCAAATCCCATTAAGCAGAGGCCAAATATTTTGGATCAAGACTATGTTCCTAATGATCGTATCCTAAAAGGAACTGTGGCACTGTATATATTCTTTCTTGAGAAGCAAAAAGCTATGCAAGCTTTCTTTAATCTAATCGTATAGAGATGTTGCACTGTAAGAGCCAATATCACCAGCCAACAGAGAAGAAACTGATGTATTCTCCCACCACTGAATTGTGTTGATCCTATACCTAAATAAAGACCTAGGAATATAAAGCTGAGTCTAAACATGAAGATATTAGAGTGAACTGGATGACTGCAGACTTCAGTGCCTCTTTCTCCCAAATTTTAATAAATGGGAGAGAAGATTTATTTTTATCTACAATGAAAACTGGAACATTCTTATCAATGAATGGGATTCAGGATCAAAATTAAAACGTAAAGCCTCTGCCTGATTTTATGAACACGCAGGCATAAAACGCAAATTATAGTGTCAAAATTCCCATTAGTTAGCAAAGTCTCTCCTTAAACTCATGAAAAAAAGATAATTCTAATCTCACTCATTTTATATCACCTCCCCTTCACTGGTGTCTTCACCAGTCTCAATTTTAAGTGAAACTTCCACCTGCTTAAATTTTCCTCACTCAGGTCTAAAATAAGAGGACCCATTAGTCATTCTGTTGGAAAGTTTATTCGGGTAAAATCCTATCTGAATCCTTTCTAAAAGGAAGTGTGACTCCTAGATATTTTGATGGGATTTTATAATAGATAATGTGCACATTAAACTTTGGACATGTTGGATATATACGAGGAGTTGGAAAGATTTTATTGAACTAATCTGAGTAAATATGTAACCGTATGTATGTATAACAGACATACAAACTTCACTTAAAATGAAGACTGGGGATAGGAAAGCAGCATAATCATAATAATCTTCATTTCCTCCAGTACCCGCAAATTTCAAACCAAGATTCAACAGCTTTTGTAGTTGAAAAGGAATTACAACTTATTTTGATCCCACAGAAATATTTATCTGCAGCAATACTAAGGAAACATTAATCTGCAATGAAATTGTGTCAAAGCTGCCCTATTGCTTCAGCTTTTATTAATACAGTGAATTACATTGTCAAAATGTCTATGGAGATTTTCAGTCATTCAGATCTGAGTCATCCAGTTTTGAAAAATCACATTTGGGAGCACATTGTCAAAAGTTAGCAACTGACATCAGATTATTCTTTTATTGGAAAACAGTAATGTATAATTGAGTTATCCCAAGTACAGAATCCTTTTTTGCTCAGAACAATATACCACATGATTATTTATAGCCTAACTAAGTAAATTCCCTGTGAATTGATTTTCACTGATCTCATCAACATTTACTTCCAGCAAGTAAGTCTGGAATCATAGCCACGGGCTGTGACTCCAAGCTAACATATTGGTTTTGTCTGTTGTCCTCTATAAAGCTTTCTTTAAAAGAGAGACAACCAATTTTACACTGTGACCTTAGATATATTAATTCAAAAGAAGGCTCACCAACCTCAGTTGACTTGCTCACAGGAATGTGAATATAGGATTACAACCTTATTGTCTTATATAGAGACCTATTGTGCAACAGGTGTTTTAAATTAATCTCCACCAAATAACAGAAAAATAAGCCTTACCTCTCACATCAGGAGAGAAACGAGCTGAATGGCGAGACACAAAAAGTTTAAGTTCTTGATCCAAGTTGCATTCAATGAGGTTTGTGTCCCATGATCGGATGCCTAGATGTTAAAACAAAATAAACACGTAGTCAAGGATAAGTACAGAAATATTAATTACTATTGTTAGCTTTCTTTCCCTCTTTACTTCCAGGAGGTCAAGGTAGAAATTTTAGCATTTCTTCCAATTTCCCGCAAGGTAGGGTTAGGTTGATAGAACGACCCAAAGTTAGTAGACTTTTCCCACAAACACTGAGATGGAGTGAGTGCCAGTAAAGTTTTATGTAGTCTCTCTTTCTCTCTCTCTCCCTCCCCCCCTTCTCTCTTCACTTTGGAGGTAACAACTGGAGTTTTTGTGATGGTTGCTTTGCACTGTTTTTGTTGCTCCACCTAGAGTTGTAGTGCCTAAGATGGGCAACTTTTTAATAAATAAATACAATAAATCAATTCAATGGCTTAATGATAGGTTTGAATGTGAATCTCCCAATCCTAGGACAACACCTTTCTCACTCTCAGATTATCTTTAAATATGGATACATGAATACATTTAGATTTTATTTTTTTAAGTATACCCATAAATTCTCTACTCTAAAGCATCATGTTTTTAAAATCAGTTTTCTTATTCCCCTTATCAAGCTCAGTCTTTTATCTCTCAGAGTCTCTAATATATCTGCTGTTACTGACTTTATTTATAACTCTATTCCAGCAAAGGTAGCTTTTTTTGCTCATTTGATTAGGGAGCAAGATTATAGGATGGAAATGTGGCATAAAGGACTGATGTAGCTAACCCAATTTGCAACATGCTATAAAACATTGAACTAATTATTTTATGCTACTTGTAAAAACACTTTCTCCACATCAGTATGCTTTAAATATTGATGAATTCATGTATGTATTTATAAACCAGGATTCCTTCTTCCTACAGAACTACTCAACCACATTGCAAAAAAGTAACAATATTAAAATAATCTGTCATTACAATCACAGAATATCCATCATGACAACAACTACGAACAGCACAAAGAAATAAACATAAGGAGAAAAAAATCTCTCTCGAGAAATGAGTGAAAGGACAGCCGAGTGAAGAAAGACTTTGCTGATAAAATTTTTAGAAGGGTGGTGGTGATAAGATAAATGTGGGAATCTTTGCGCTTAGGACAAGCACTTTGCTAGTAGTGACCAGAACTGTATCCCAGAACAGGCCCTCATCAGTGGTACTGCTCACAGTTATGTACACAGCTTATACACACACAGTATATGCCAACACTTTTTGTGCAGATGTGTTTACTTGGAATTTCAAAAACATGTTGTGATCCTGCCCAATTACCAAACAGCTACCCCGGGAGACACAGTCTCTTACAAAGCACCACTGATCAGAATGTTACCTGCTACTTTTTCCGCAAAATCCTCCTATCTTGTTAACTTTGCCTTTTGTGTGTGTTTTTTTTGCTAAATAGGCACGGTTCCAAATGAAATGTCCATATTTCTTGTTTTATAACACATAAAGACAAGAAACGCATACTGCTCTGACAGCAAGCCTTCCATACATCAATACTACCATCACTCAGGCCCTTTCACCAATAACTGTATTAATCTCTGTTTGATGGAGGTAGGTAATATAGTATTGCCTAAGTATTGTCTAACACTAATCCTTTTTATCTCTCACCATTGTCTTAAAGCAGGGGTCCCAAACTCCGGCCTGTAGACTGCTACCAATATGCGACCCATTGTGAACCAGGCCACACAAACAGCAGACGAGTGTGCAAAGCTCCATTTGCACATGTGCGGAATAAGGTTGTGTGCGCGAAACCATCCTCCGCTTGCCACCACCACTGCTGGTCTACTTGCACCAATAGAAGAAGCCAGCTCTATAAATCCCTTTTGTCTGATCTGAACAAACTGTCCCATCAGTGAACATGTCTTTTTTCTCATTAAACCTCACATTTGTCTTGTGCTATCTCATTTTTCTCTATCCCATCTGTACAATGAGTGTTAACTTTATGGCAACCTCCCACAAACCATCAACTTCTGATCCATCTATCCCTGGTGCCTAGTTTGGGAATGTATTAATTCTTGGATTCCAACAACCTGCTTTCTGACCCCTGGAGCTCTGAACAATATACATAGATTTTTCTCATCCAATTTTCCCCTTTTGAGGTAGGTTGGATTAAGAGAGTGGTAGAATATAGATATTATTTTGATTTCTGCATATGGTTAAGATGGATAGTACCCAAGGTCAGCCATGTTACTTAGGCACACAAGGTAGAAAAGGCCACAGGCTCTTTCCCCATAATACAACCAATTAAATAGCCATTTACATGACCCACATAAACTGTGTTGCCCATTTCATTCAGCCCAACGGTGCAGTTATTCTCCTCACACCCTTTAGCCTGTGTCAATTTCAGCTGTATCCAACACATATTATTGAACAGATTTTCTATATACTAATACATCTAGCAGTAGTATGGGTCCCTAGCTTACGATCATCAAGGCCTGACATAAGAGAAACTAAGATAATATATTGATGCCACCTTTTAAAGTCTTGAAAATGTTAAATTTACTTTTTTATTTAAATAGCAACAACATAATTCAGTGTGTTACACTGAAACGTTTACAGCAAGTTATTATAAATTAAAGGACTATTATTTGTTTACATGATGCAACTTCAATGTATTAAATGCATACCATCATCATAATTTTTTAATATAATGTTCATTTTTTTTTAAAAAAGCTTACAAACAGAATAAATGCAAATGTTTGCAAGCAAGCCTTAACTATTGCATCAGTTTTAAAGGTCACTGACTTTCTCCCTCTTTACCTGTTTTATAAGAGAATGTGAATTCTTCTATAAACCTGGATGCATGTAACATTTATACCGCTGTACGCTGCACCTAAACAGCGGGTGTCAGCTAATTAAAAGGGAAGCAGTCACCATTAACCACAGTGCAATAATACCAGAAGGCTAGGACCGTGCAATATTTTTCTGGTGGGGCTGTATTTGGCCTTTGAGTAGACTATGATGGGAGGTGGGGACCACCATACCACTGTGGATGAGATAGGACAAAAATTGCATTTGATCTCGAGTTGAAATTGACTAATTAATTAAATTACAGCTTATATGATTGCTCCCCAATTTTTTCCCCTTAACTAAAATTAATTTTGATGTTAACTTTCGAAAGGCTCTGAGAGCCAAATGCAAGGATTTGGGGAGCCTCAGGAGACCCGTGAAAGAGGAGTTTCAATGAAGTCAGAAAACAAGCATCATTTTTTCAAGATCTGTATTGGGGGAAAAAAATTAAACTGAAGAACAGGTGAAAGACCTGTAACCAAGACAATGATGAGACAAAAAAATTGAGTCCAAGCCAATCTGTAATGCAAGTAAATGTCTGAGACAAGATCCTCCTCAGTTTTACTGAAAATAAAGGAAGGAAGGGAAGACTTTATAAGATTCTGTTAACATAAAAGTCATGTTAGTTGATGTGATTTAAGTTCCTTAGTCTGGTCTACCTAAGAGGGCTGACAGCATACTCAAGTGGGCCTAGAAAATAAGGCAAACCTGTTATAAATTCTGTAAAGAGAATTTTAAATTAAAGTTTAATTTCATCTCAAGAATTTAATGTTTGAAATACTAATTACATTATGCTGCAATGGAATAGAATGGCTCCAAAAGTGTTTTGGTATTATTTATTAATTAGACTTATATACCGCTTAATAGTGTTTACAGCACTCTCTAAGCATATTGCCCCCAACAATCTGGGTCCTCATTTTACCGACCTCGGAAGGATGGAAGGCTGAGTCAACCTTAAGCCAGTGAGAATCGAACTGCTGAACTTGATGCTATTGGCAGATGGCAGTCAGCAGAAATAGCCTGCAATGCTGCTTTTAACCACTGCACCATCAGTGGAAAAGACGTACAGTAGTTATTCATGCTGGCTAGAGAAAAGGCTGAGGAACAAGAAACAGATAATTGAGAATGCCCACTAATGCAAAATGAGATAAATATGAACTCCATTGACTATAGAAAGTATTTTGGTGGTATTGACCATGTCAAGCTATGAAATGTACTTAGGAAAGTAGAAATCCCAGAACATTTTACTGTCCTCAGGTGAAACCTATCCATTTCATGTGGATGCCATAAAAGAAGTCACAAGAGACATACTGCCTCGAGATTAGCAATGAATTGAATCCATTTAAACCAAAGTGAAGTTCTAAACATGTTATTTGACAGATCCTACTTAAGAGCCTAGGATTGTAGGCCTACGATGCCATTCCACACTCATGTATTTAGGAAATATGTAACATATGAAAAGCAACAAATGTATCTTAGTAAATCCAAGAAAGGTAAACGTAAAGGTTTCCCTTGTCCAATCGTGTCCAACTCTAGTGGTGGGGTTCACCTCTGTTTCTTAGGCTAGAAAGTATTACCAAATATTTTTCCATGGTCATGTGGCAAGCATGACTATATGCCAAAGGGCATGGAACACTCTTATCTACCCACCAAAGTGGTATCTGTTGCAGTTCCCTGTCTCTCCCCCTTTTGGCGGGCTCGCCGAAGCCCGGGTAAATGTAACCATGTTATGACAGC
>JANHFO010002597.1:232380-245653 GCA_032468095.1 Pareas carinatus
AGAAGAAGAAGAAGAAGAAGAAGAAGAAGAAGAAGAAGAAGAAGAAGAAGAAGAAGAAGAAGAAGAAGAAGAAAAAACAAACCAGGAGGTAGAGGAAGAAGGGGAAGAGTAAGGAAGAAAGAGAGAAGGGAAGTGAAGATAAGGGATGGATATAATAAAATAAGGGATAGATATAATCCAGAAGGTAGGAGTTAGAGATATGAAAGAGAAAAAATGAGTAAGTCTTGGAAGGTGTTAGAAGAGAGGGTGGTATAGAAAGGTGGAGAGGAAGAAGAGGAAGAAGGAAGTAGGAATGAGAAAATTAGAGAAGGAAGGTGAATAGTTGAAAGTAAGGAAAGAGGTTGAGAAGGTGAAAGGGATGGGAGAACGAGTAAGGGATGATGGAAAGGGGAAAGAGAAAGAAGGTAAAGAGGATATAAAAACAGATATAATTAGAGAATTTGAAATTTCCTCCTCCTTTTTTGAACATATTCTCTTTGAAGAGGTTGGAATCTATCCTTTCGAGGAGAGGTGAAACATTTCGTATAATTTAGATCAATTCTGGATTGTGCCCTTAAACTGATTTGTTACTTTCAAATCCGCAAAAAATTGTTCTTTTGTGATATCACATATCTACCTTTCTTGATGTATTCCATGTATGTATGTATGTATGTGTAGTTGTTTATCTGTTTGTTTGAAAATAAAAACTTAAAAAAAAGATGCACTAATTATCTAGAGCAGTTCATGCGGACTCCATGGTGATCAGTGAGTTTTAATATTCGTTCTCTCACACTTTCCTTTCAATGTGTATGAAAAAGTGGAGATGTGTTTACAAATATTAGTTAGTAAGTCTATGTTTAATGATGGCTTGAACAGACCGTGCATGCCGTATATTCCTGAGGCATGCCCACAGACCATGATGGCATGCACATTTCCTCTAAGCCTGCAGTGATTCAATGCACCGTGTTTTCAGATGAAAAATCTATGGTCTTTAAAATGCATGCTGTGACAAATAAAGGAGATTCATTTTTATGTCTCTCAATAAGTGATCTGCATTTATTAACATTTATTGTAACTTGTAAATTCTGCCTTGAAAAAGATACATTTAACGACTTGTGTGCTAGAAATGTTCTTTGAGCTCTGTCTTTAGAGGTAAAAAAATGGATCCTTGGCAATATTCAGCTATACATTTAATGGGGATGTTGTCCATTATAAACCATTAGAAGGAGGCCACTGGCTGAGTTATTGCAGTGAACAAGCCAGCTGCTGGAAAAATGCTTAGGCAGCATCATTACTCTTAAGGGCTACAAGCATACTGCACTACAAAGTCATCATGTGGACTATATTAACAAGGTATTAGGTTATTTATTTTCTTTCACACCTAATACATTCACAAAACAAATTATTTCTTCTAACCCTGAAACACTTTTAAGTGCTTCAAATGTAATTTTTTTGCACGTTTCCCCATTTTTTGGCCTCTAATGCAAATTTTACAAACACATCGAGAGTGCTGTTTGAGGAAAATGTTGTAAATTCAGCATACAATTTATTAACATTGCTCTATGAATGAGTTTAAGGGGGCGCAGTGGCTCAAAGACTAAGACGGTGAGCTTGTCAATCGGAAGGTCGGCAGTTCAGCACTTCGAATTCCTAGCGCTGCGTAATGGAGTAAGCTCCCGTTACTTGCCCCAGCTTCTGCCAACCGAGCAGTTCGAAAGCATGTAAAAATGCAAGTATAAAAGTACTTGAGAAGATAACAGCGCTCTGTGTGCCTTAGGTGTTTAGTCATGCCGGCCACATGACCGTGGGGTACATCTTCGGATGCTGCTGGCTCTTCAGCTAAGAAATGGAGATGAGCACCACCCCTAGAGACGTCTACAACTAGCACGCATGTGCGAGGAGAATCTTTACCTTTATGAATGAGTATCATCTTAATGTCATCTTGCTCACTTCCTTCTGATCTTTGCCAATTTTTAAATCCATTTTAGTGTAAATATTTATCACTTTAATGTTTTATCTTGTTGTTTTTATTGACTGTAAGTCACCTAGGGTCTCCTCTAAGTGAGACGAGCTCAATAAATAAATAATATGATATAACCAGCTGATTTTTTAATGACTCTGCAAGGGTTATGAAGTTTATGGCAAATGAAAATTCAGTGATTAGGTCGAAATGTCTCTTAGAGTGATATTTCTGGACTTTCTCATTTTAAACCAATTTAGATTCTTGTAATGCATTTTTTTTAATACTGCAGTCTTATGGGGGGAAAAACTATGTTATTCTGCAAAATAATTTAATTTACAGTTTGATTAGAAAAACACAACCGAAAAGTGAAGAGAATCTACCAAGATTTGTAAAGAGAACCAGAAAGATAGACATCTTGGACATTTTTATAAAGGAAGGCAAAGGCATTTGTATGTACATCGATTATAAGATGGCACCGATTATAAGATGCACCTTTATTTTTCTGAGTTAGAAATAGAAATAGGTTTTTATTTAAATGCAGTGTAGCGGAGGGAGGAGATGGAAGGGACCCAGAGGAGTCTCCTCCCAAGTTGGGGTGGACAAGCTGGGATTCTGCGTGTGCCGGATAGCTGGGGCGGAGCATGTCTCAGCTGTTCAGTGGTAGTGCACAGACTAGCTGAGAGGGAGAAAAGGAAAACCCTTGCAGCTGAGGCTTTCCTTTCCCCCTCTCAGCTGGTCCATGCACTGCCACAGAACAGCTGATGTGCGCACACCGCCACCTCAGCTGTCCAGCACGTGCTGCACTCCAGCTGTTTGCCCCAGCTTGGGAGGAGACCCCTCCTGGAGGAGACCTCTCTGGGTCTCTTCCATCTCCTCTTTCACTACAGCAGCATCAAAGTGAATTGTTTTTTAGAACATTTTAAACAAGTATACCCTTTACCCTGGTAAGATGCCATCGAATATAAGACGCACCATGAATATAGAGACACCAAAATACAAAAAAACCTGCATTTTATAATCAATGTAATATGGTAGGAATGGAAGGCAAGAAGACAGAATGTTTTGACTCCTAATTTATGTTCCTCTTCTCTCAACCCTAGCTAGCTATCATTGTGCCACTAGTAAAAAGAGGAAACTACAGCTCAGGATAATCAAGAAGGGGGTAAATAAAACCTCCTAATTTAAATGATTTCATATCTCAAGTCAGGGCCAGATAAATTACATCCAAATTAGTGGAGGGGATCACAAAACTGATAACTACAATCAGGGAGAACTCCCAAAGAATGGCAAAATCCCAGAATATTGGAGGAGTACAAATCTCCCTGGTTTCAAAAAAAAATGGAAAGAACGTAGACTTGATAAATGACAGATTTGTCAATTTGATATCCATACTGAGCAAATTTATTGAGAAAATTATTAAAATATTATACTATTAGATAAAATATAAGAACCAGGACATGTTTGTTACAAAAAAAGTTATATCAGACTAAGCATATCTCCTTTTTTATATAAAACTACTAATTTAATAAACTGAGGAAATGCTGTGGATATATCTTGACAAAGCATTTGATGAAGTACCCCATGATAGTGTAATTAATAAAATGTTAAAATATGATCTAGATAGAACTCTTAGATGGATTCATCATACAATGTCCTGATTGGAGGCTAGGCAATTTCAATGTATCCTTAAAGCTGTGGCTTGAGATCCATGGTCAGGGAAGTGCTCTTTCAAGACAGTGAATGACGTTTCAGAATTGACACCAATATGTGTCTGAAGAGGTGATCAAAGAAACCAAGATAGTGGCTGCAATCCTAAGCTTTTAATTCTTTGCACATACAATGCGTATTTTGAAAAGAGCAGGGCTTCAACCATGTGGTTGCAACAGCTATCTTGACATTTTTTGCCTAATGGTCCAAGTTAAAGAGTAAATTGTGATAGAATCCTATCATAACAGTATGTTGACAAGATTAAGAAAAGGAGTCTAAATTCAGAACTGCTAGTATAGTCTTATGAATATGAAAGGCAATGCTGGTTCATAAAAGGGAAGATTATAAGGGTTTTTAAAAGCAGCATTTGTTTCTACTACTTTCCTTAACATGGTTTTCCTTCAAGCTGTCTTTAAGTTTTTACAACAAAACAAGGGACAAATGTTTACATGCAGAAAAACACAATTTTAAAAATGGGTTAGACTGCAGGGTTTCCCATTCTGGACAACTTTAAGGCGGGTGGACTTCAATTCCCAGAATTCCCCAGCCAGCCATGCTGCTTGAGGAATTCTGGGAGCTGAGGTCCACTCAACTTAAAGTTGTCAAGATTGGGAAACCCTGAGCTAGAGGATGCATTACTATATTTGGATACCAAGGTCAGACCCTTTCAGCAGTGAATTCACCTTTTGCTAAAGTTCAGGTAATGTGCTGGTATTGGTTTTCCAGCACACATTTATTCAAGAACAAACACAGATATTATGGCTTTATTAACAACTCAGTCTATATTTTGAACCAATACATTGTCTTATGAAAGCTATGTGTTTTCTGTTCCTTGGTGCAATGTTGCATGCCTTCCTTGAGTCGAAAAGTCAAACCACAGTGCATTCTTCGTGTGAGCCACTAAAACATTGCCTTAGCAGTCTTACAGGTTACTTGCAATATGGAGCTTTGATGGAAGGAAATACTCGGTTGAGAATGCATTACTAACCTGGTGCATTATTAACTACAACTCCTATTCTCCTTACACGGTAGGTCTCAATGCCATTACTGGGGATTCTGGTAGATGGGTGAAAAGAAGAAAATGAGCCTGGTGCAGATATTTTCTAGTATCTCATGTTTATTCTCCATTGTGCTGCTGCCAAAATTAGCTTTCCTTTTTAATATGTAACAAAAGCTCTTTTATGTTTTCAATTCAAGAGCAGCAAATCTGTCTATGCAATGGAGGGGAAAGGAGCAGGGAATCCCACCACTCGGCTGGTTGCTTTAGCTTTTTTGTAAGTGCTTGCTGAAATGAAAGAGGGCAGTCACTATAGAAACTGACACATCACATGGCATCCAGTCTGCCTTTAGATGTGAATTACCTTTCTAATGAGACTTTCTTCCTGCTAGTTTCCCCCTTTCTATCTCCAAGTCTTTCCTGCTAAAAATCCATTTTTAGCTATCTACCCAACTTTACATGTTATTTATCAGGCTTGTTCAAACAAAACCCAAAGCTTATCTATCCACACAGAAAAATACTATTGCTGCCTTTTAAAATGTCTCTTTGGAGTTGTGAAATGGTAGGTATCAAATCACATTAATTTATTTAAGCTGCAGAGAAGCAATGATATTGAGTCCTTTGACTCTGCATAAATAGGGAAGGATGAATAAAACTGTGTGAGACCTTAATACCTAACCCACAAGGAAAGAGTGGGACCTTCCTAACTGTTCTGAAACCCATATTGTTGGAATCACTGGAATGGCTCTCATTCATGCAATATGGTTAAAATAACAAAATTTTGGAATTATAGTGCTATCACCCAAACAATTCTACGGTGGTTTCTATGTAAGATTTTGAAAACAGGACATTCGTGACATCCAAAATATTTTATAGTGAAATTTAGAATTGGAAGTATCATATTGCAAAAAGAGTCAGAAAATATATCCATGTTTTTAAAACAAGCGTACAAAGAAACCCAAATAATGTTGCCGTTCATAGCTGCATGTTTTTAAAGTAAATATCTGACATTAATAAAATGATCTGGCTGAAACTCTTGAGCTGTAATCATACAATCCTGAATAGATAGGATATTTCAGAGGCTTGATTCTTGCATACTATAAAAAAGAGAAAACATTGAAAGTTAGAGGTGCACTTTACAAAGAGACTTTTATTTCTGCTAAAGATATTGGACATGCCAAGGAAGTGGCTTTATTCATTATATTTATAATACATAAAGAAAAAAAATCTTGGAAATGGAATCCAAATGATGATGATGATTTAAATAGATAATATAACTTTCATTTATCTATTTTATCATATTTGTGACGATAGAATTGAATAATTCAATCTGAAGAAAATGTCCATAAAGTCTGCACTATATATTCTTTACAAAGTCTCTTTTCTTTTTGCACCTTAAAATGATTTTAAAACAGATGGGCTTCTGGCAGCTTGATTTTCCTGAACATGCCTTTTGTCTCAATGTGTATTTTGTTCACATTCATGCTCTGGCCTCCCACATCAGCATTCCCCATGATTTTATGCTGCATTTGTAAGCAAGAAAGGAATGTCAGGACATAACTAATGAATGGAATTTTCCCAAAGCGAAAGAAAATGCTGAATGCTACAAGGATAATGGTGAAAAACAATTCAATCTTTCCCTGCCATTTTATTCTTTACTGAAATGTGAAAGACACAACTATGTTTTGAGACCACAGCTACGGGATGCAATTTGTATAATCCAAGTTCTGCCAACATTTTGTTTTACGCCTCATAGATTTTAGCAACATGATATTAATGGATAGAAAATACTGTAGCTAACAGATAGTTTTAAATAACCATTTCACTGAAGATCAACCATCTCATTTCCACAAGAATCCAGCCTCATCTGTTCAGGGGATATTACTATGGTGGAAAGTTTATTAGTGTAGCTAATTTGTGTAAAGCAATAAGTCACCTCTGGTATATTGATCTGTCAGAACAGTTTATTTATTTAGCACATATTTCTGTAATGTGAAAGTGATTTGGAAAGATATGACATTTAGGTTTGTTCTGAGGCAGGGAAGCCTAAAGTAATTTCAAAGAGGCAGTATCTCAGTTCCTTCTGTAAAACTGAATTAAATGTCTAGCATTAATTATAGGGTGGGGGGAATAAGGCATCAGGCAAGCAAAAGCAGCATAAGTTTAGCAGATCTTCAACCAGTAGACGAGCTGTCAACCAACTTTTAAAAAAACAGTGCAATCATCACACTTTGGAAGTATTTGACTTAATAGGTTGAAATCTATAAAGCAATGTTTACATCTTACTACTGTGGTTGAATCTATCAGGAGACGGTGTTCTAATTAGGCATGAAAGTCAGGTGGGTGACCTTGAGTCAGTCACTCTCGCTCAGCTCAACACACCTCACAGAGTTAATTTTGTAGGGAAAATAGGAGTGGGGACGAGTATTGTATATGTATGCCCAGTGGATTTTTTTGTCATAGAACACACTGGAACACAGTTCCAGCACCTTTTTTGTCTTAAATACAATAAAATGCCATCTGCCATTAGCCATCAAAAGTTCAGCAGTTCGATTCTCACTGGATCAAGGTTGACTCAGCCTTCCATCCTTCTGAGGTCGGTAAAATGAGGACCCAGATGGTTGAGGGCAAATATGCTAGCTGTGTAAACCTCTTAGAGAGGGCTGTAAAGCACTGCAAAGCGGTATATAAATCTAAATAATAATAATAAAAGGGAGACTGCATCCATCATAAATATGAGTCAGTTGCCAAGCATCTGGATTTTGACCCTGCAACCATGGGGATGCTGCAACAGTCATAAGTGTGAAAAATGGTCATAGATCACTTTTCAGTGCTGTTGTAACTTTGAATGGTCACTAAATGAACTCTTGTAAGTCAAAGATCATCTGTAGTTAGTGTAGTGCTAAGATTGTAGTAACATGCTAATGATATGTGATATTTATTTGTTAAATTTCTATGGCCACTCATCCCATTCACATGCAGCTCCCACATAGAACCTGAAAAGTAAATTGTTTAGGATGGTGAAAATCAAGCCAGCATTGAATTATGGGAGTTAGAATCATTTACTTCTGAACAGTGACCAGTCAGGAAAGGCTAAGCTAGGTGATTCAAAAGTTACGGTGTCCTTAATTTAACGTTTTTGGCAATCTGCAGTACATTTCAACTGAGAAGTATGGAGAACTACTTTCAAAAAAGCTACCTAAAGTTTTCTCTGAGCTCAGAAATATTTTTTTTTAAAAAAAGCAAAATACAATCACGTACTTAAGCAAAACAATTCTGCTCCAACTCAAGTGCATCTCTGCTTCAAAGCTGTATAATTGCTAACTTCCTCATTTGCTTCCTTTTTTATTTTTGAGACTTGAACAAGTAGAAAAATTAGCAATAAACACGAGGAGAGTGCACACATGGACCACGCGTGCGGCTGCAAAATAACCCTTTTAAGCATCTTTGCTTCATTGACTCCAATTAACCCAAGTATTTTTTATAGGCTGCCGTTAGCCGCAATCAGTTATGTTTTCTTCAGTTGGAACTAATAATAATAAAATCCATCATTATTGTAACTTCGCACAAATGTATGCATTATTTTTCTTCTCCCTGGAGTATTTTAAACTTCCATTTTACCAAGGAGAAATTGTGAAGAGAAGTAGCTCAATTTTCTTTTGCATTTGCTTGATCCTTTAGTGTAATCAGTGCTGTGTGGGCCAGGCAAGGTCATGAACAGCAGCTATGTTTGTCCCTGTATGAAATCGCCTGCTTTCGCTACCATTAAGTACTCAGCAGCTTCTTTCCTCTCTGTCCCACTGTTTTTAATCTGCTGGAGCACTTCAAAAGTAGTATTCCATTTGTGGACATATTTCAGAGATTATTGTCAGAGGCTGCTTTCCAGAGAACCAGTCAATTTTCAGCCACCTTTTTTTTTTAAGAAGGCACAGCAGAGTTTTAACTTTAAGGTTTCTGCCCAAACACCTGCCTAAAAGAAGCCAAGATGGCAATCTAACAAACAGTGTAGGCTTTCATTCCTTTCCTGTCATAGCTTTGTTGACTTTTCATGGGCTGCGGATTGCATAAATAAGCAAAAAACAAAGCAAAACCAAAGAGTTGAATTCCACTCTCTTACCAAATGATCGGCATAGTGCCTCTTTTGCAAAAGATACTTGAAGCACATATTGTTGGAATATATAATTTATGCAACAACAGCAGGTTGTTCTCAACTTACAACAGTTCGTTTGATGACTTGTTCAAAGTTACAACGCCCCTGAAAAAAATGATGTGACCATTTTTCACGTTTATGACGGTTGCAACATCCCCACGTTCATTTAAATAAATGTTATTTAAATAAATAAAAATAAATATGATTTATATTCAGATGCTTGACAACTGACTCACGTTTATGACGGTTGCGGTCCTCCAGGGTCATGTGATCCCATTTTGCAACTTTCTGGCAAACAAAGTCAATGGAAAAACCATATTCACTTACTAATTTAAGAACTGCAATGATTCACTTAACAAATGTGGCAGGAAAAGTTTAAAAAAAGTGGGACAAAACTCACTCATAAATTTTGGGCTTGGTTATGGTTGTAAGTTGAGGACTACCTATACTACAGCAGAAGAGCAAGTAGATGGCAGTGTTGTGTTATTAGTATAGTCCAGGATGTATACGCTATGGTTATTATTGTTCTAAGGAGAGTTTCCTGCGACAGTTTAGAAACATACCGTTAGGCAGCTAAGCCCAAGGTGACTGTGCACACTCACAAGGGCTGATGCGTGTGACAATGGCTGTCCTGGGTTGCATTCAATCACAGAAGAAATGAAGAAAGATATTCCTTTGCAATAAATAAAATGCAGCAGCAAGATTCAACTAATCCAGTTGATTTCCATCTTTAGAATGGGATGGTTGCCATCTTCCTAATCTTAGCAGGAAGATGTCTTGGGCTGGCTCTGTTAATGAAGAGTTATTTTAAAATATTCACCTCTAATTTACACAAAAGATAAACCAGCTGGCAGGACAAATTTAGTGTTAAGTCTTAACATTGTACCTGCAACTGACACCTTTTAGCACATGATAATTCCCAGATGAATGTGTAAGTGCTTATAAGGAAAAGCCATTGCCTTTGAAATAATGACAGTTGATATGAAATGTTGGTACATAATATGATTTGTGAATCATATATATTACTGAAATTTGGATGTCTCTGCATTCTGCTTTACAGTGGAGGATCCTTCAGCTTTTACTGAAAGGCTGTCAGACTATAAGCCTCTACATGAACATGTCCTATATTTAAAGGGCTATCTATTCCAATCCACTTTTTAAAAGTATTTTTTAAAAAGCAGAAAGAAGTCTTGAAGTTTTCCACTAACAGTTGGGACAACAGACACATTGCAAGCAGAAATTTCACTTAGACATAACAAACTATGATGAGTTATATTGCATTTCCTCTTTCCCTTAGAAATTTTTTCTAAGTTTATATCTAGATAATAAATAAGTTTGGGAAACTGTTATACACAGAGAGTGATTAAGACACAAAGATAAAATTGCCACACTAATTTCAACATTTAAAAAATGTTTTTCCATGAAGAAAATTTTACAAATAGAATAGAACAGAACAGAACAGAATAGAATAGAATAGAATAGAATAGAATAGAATAGAATAGAATAGAATAGAATAGAATAGAATAGAATAGAATAGAATTTATTTGCCGCACACAAGGAGCTTGTCTCTGGTGTACATGCTCTGTACTTACATATAGGCTGTAATTGACAAACTGTGATTGCAATCTTAAGATACATTCATAATCATAAAGTGCATTCATAAGGCTGTAATTTACAAACAGTGATTACAATCATAAGACATCTCCATAATAATTTTTATTTTTATCAAAAATTTGTATACCACCCTTCTCCCGCAGGACTCAGGGCGGTGAATAGCCGAATAAAACAGAACATTTACAATTAAAACCAATTTAAAAGAAATTAAACAAATTGGCCATTATTAACTTATTAAAAATTGAAATCTAAAAATTTAAAACTATTTTAAGACCCACCCAATGAACCAAATAAAATACATTTGCATAAAATTCCAATAAAAGGGGAACTTAGGACAACCCGGTCTGGATAATAAAGTAGATTCATCATGTCATCTAGGTATTGGGTGTAGTTATAGGTATTCCTGTTTCTTAATAAAAAAGAAAAAGTAATTTTCACTCATTTGCACCAGCCAAATTCAGTAAATATTCCCAGTAGGAAGCAACCATGCTACACTTGTCAATACTTCAGCTTTTAGCAATAGGAAAAAATGGGTGAATGGGGAAGGGGGGTATAAAAGATGATGATCCTAGTTCAACATCACAAGGATCACATAACATATATTCAAATACAGAATTTAAAAACTCAGGATACAAGCTTTTGCTTAATTGGATAAACCTGTTTCTCTTGGTTCCATTCACAAATTGATTTAAAGGAGAGAGAGAGGGCCCTCTTTTGAGTATTTTTATAGATCTTGAGAATGCATTTCCAGATGTTAATCATTAAAGCCAAAGAAAACTAGCCCAAACACTATTCTCACCTCTTTTGAAACAATCCATTGATTTAGATTATTTGTAACTGGCTATGTTATTAATGGACATTAATACACTTAAATTCACTGAGGTAAAGTGCCTCAGTTGAAAAGGCAACTTACCTTTGTCTTTTCCATTTAAAAGTACACCCATCCAAGTACATTTATATTCAACTAACATTTTGCTTTATACTTTAAAATGATAAAAATCACCAAGTCCTCCTGGTTTAACTCACTTTCCATAAGAAATGGTTCTGACCAGCCATCAAGGAAGGCCTGATGATCTTGGCTGTTTCCCTGTTATATCTCCAGGGTAATTAGAGATAGTTTGCCTTTGAATGTAAATCTAGTAGATCGAGTAGATCAAATCGATTAGGAAAGTATGATTCCCAAAGTGATTTGGGGTGCAGAAGGGAAGTGTACTAGTTTTAAGAAACAAGAAGTTTAAAAGCATTTTGGAAAAGATGTCAGTCTATCCTACCCTGTTAGGTTCAGGCTTCTTTTTTGTAAATGTAAGGAATACGAGTGAATTATTTAACTGACACATCCCCTTTTGAAACAGAAATATGTACTACTAGGCTTTGAGATTCTCAAGACTTCTTCTCTGGCAGAAGAAAAAAGCTCCTGACAACTGCAAGGGAGATGTAACCAAAGAGCCCCCCCCTTTTTTTAGTAGAGTGACTGTTCTGTCAATTGTGTTTCATGCAGTGACTGTAGTGTCAACTGATTTCTTTTCCTGCAAAATGCAGATCATAATCCCCACATTTAAAGCAATTTGGATGAGTGACAAATTTGGAGAGCAATGCCACCTTGTATATTTTTTACAGAGGCTTTTGCAGGGAACAAAAATACCTGTGTAAACAGAAAACCAAAGTGAGCAGGTAAATTGCAGGCATATCTATGCAGCATCTTGGGACCGCCCATATTCTCTTGCAGAATTGTGAATTTGATTTGACATCAATGCATCAGGATGGTTGATGGGAGAATCAATTGTATTCTACTGTGTAACTTTTTTCCTTCTCTATTGTTGAGGTGTCTGGATGTAACAGGCACTGATTGTGCACTATAGCAGCCCATGCTGAATCCAATAGTTCTCAACATGCAATCTTCAATCACATAGTGCAGAAACTTGCTTTTGGTGGCAATGGAAACCCACTTAAAGAAATAATTTAAAGCTCCACAAGGTTACTCAGCGTTGTCTACAAAATTCAGATTTTTCACATTCAGCCTATACTTTGGGATTTAATTTAAATTTTAACTAGAAGAGGATACAATTCAAGGTTAGCAAAATGCTATTGTAGTTAAAAAAATGATGGATGGATGGGTATATAAAACTTGAGTCATAAATTTCCAAATGTAAACTTCAAAAATTTAGACAGCCACTAGATGGCAGCAAAGAAGCAGTTTTTATCCAACGGTTTGCTGCCATCTGATGATTATTCAGATTTTTGCTGGGCAGATCTGGTAGCTCTAATATTATTTACATGTTAGGGAACTGATCCATGTTATCATATATCCATGTTATCATATGTCGTATATCAACATATCAAGGCATTAAGCTAACGCATGTTGATATTTTCTTAATTTTACAAAGTTGCTTCAGTATTAGAATTACTTTCTATACTGACAGATATCGCATATGTACAAATGTACCATATACCGGTAAGTAAAATATACTATATTACAATTAATTGCTATAGAGACAATATCACGTGGCTCTGGATGAACTGGAACAACTTGCCATGTCTCCCTTCCCTGGCAATTTATATCTGGTTTTCCTTGTTGTATTTTTTCCACCCTGTTCATGTTGTCACTCTCGGTTTCCCTAATTCCTCCTTACCTTTCAACTGGCAATCCTCAATATAAGTAGAGTCTCAACCTGTCCTTGTCTGTATGTCTCCATAAACCCCTCAGACAAATACATAGCACCTCCATCCTTTTTGCTCCACTGAAACAATTTTATAGTTAGAAAATTATATTGTATTGTATTGTATTGTATTGTATTGTATTGTATTGTACTGTACTGTACTGTACTGTACTGTACTGTACTGTACTATACTATACTATACTATA
>JANHFO010002597.1:257335-278818 GCA_032468095.1 Pareas carinatus
ACACAATATCAGGACAGCCTTCGGCACCAACCAAAAAACAGCCAACATCCTAAGAAACCCCAAAGACAAGATCCAGCCAGAAAACCAAGGAGTTTGTGAAATACCATGCAACAATTGCCTAGACACAAACATTGGACAAACCAACAGGAGAATAAATGCACATATCGCAGAACACAAGAACGCAGTCAGAAAAGAAGAAAATACCTCCTTCCTCTTCTAACACCTCCAAGCCACAGGACTGGAAATGGGCTGGTCACATCACAAGAAGAATTGATGGTAGGAGGACCAAGGCAGTCATAGAATGGATCCCACTTGATAAAAAGCTTCCACAAAAGAAACCTAAAATAAGATGGATCAATGACATCAGCAAGTATTGTGGCCTCAAATGACAAAAGAAAGCTCAGGAGCATATTTGGTTAGAAACATGTGGAAGAAGCCTTCATCCTACAGTAGATAGACAATGGCTAAAATGATGATAATGATGATATATTATCAATTATACTATATACTTATACAGTTATTAACTATACTATATAATCTATTACATTTGTGTTTACAGCAGGGCAGAATGATGATCTGTGGTGAATTTTCATTAATTAATATACTAGCAAAAATAATTCAGGAATTCAAACAAATTGTTTAGCTGATGATCGATGGATACAAGGAAATTCTCCTACTGCCAAATGCAAAATCTGCCCTGAGGTGTCAGTGTACTAAAATACAGTTTATTGCAGGGTAAGAAAGAATAAAGTAGAAAAAGATGACAAACTATAAAAATGAACTTGTATGGAATAAGTTCCAATCTGTATGGAACTGTCATACTAAACTTACATCTAAGAGAAGTGTGTGAGAAGTCGCAGATTATGAATTCTAACTGTTCTTTATCACAATTATTTAGATTTCTGATCTTCTAATTCAATTAAAATTTCTATTTTTGCATTTCCCCCCCTCCATACTGTCTCAATATAAACAATTGCAATTCTTTGCAAAAAATCATTTGTAAACTTTGAGGAAGTGAAGCTTTCAATAAGATTGTAAGTCCTGAGTTTTTCTTACATCTTTGCCAGATAATAAATCTATTAATGAGTGAAAGTCAGAATATTTGCAAAACTCATTTTAATTGTTAACAAATAACAATTGTTATTAACTGATTGTTATTTAACCATCAGTCTTGTGGAAATAACTGGGCAAAAATCTGAAAGCTCCCTAATCCAATCATTTTTTTAATTTAAAACCATCTGCCCTATGTAAATATACATGAGTTCCTGTAATTAAAACTTGTGAATTAGGTGAAGCCAGGACCTTGCTGTGTTTTGTTCTATATTTATAAAAACATAAGCCAAGTGTGACTTAAAGCTTTCTACAATGTGGCATAAAGCCATCTCTTCTATTACTGTTAGGTATAACCAGTGAAAAGAATATTGGGAATAATTCAGCATAAAGAATGAATTTTTGATTTCAGGCCACATCTGCACTGCAGATGGGCTTCTCTTTTATCATAGGGTGGTTTAAACTATATATATTGTTTCATCTTCCTTTTTAGAATGGGTCCCTTTGAAACTGAGTGATCACAAAAAAGTCATGCCTCACTTGGAAGAAAAGATATACCAAGGGAAACAAATTTAGAAATAATTCTACTCATCTTCTACATTAAATCTATTTTAGTTTAGGGGTGGATACTATGATGAAGGATCTACATATTTACTAAGTTTGGACTACAAAAGCTCATTGCCAATGAAAACTATTCTTAGTTTATTTTTAAATGGATAAAGAGACATTTTATATAAGGCATATGGTTATTCTATTCTTTTCAGGTTCAAGCAAAGTCTTTTCATGGAAATTTAAGTATGTCTTTATTTAGAAAAATTAATTTGCACTCTCAATATGCCAATGTCTTTTAGTATTTTGGAAAATAAAGACTACAGCAGTAGCAAAACACCATTCATCCATGCCATTGATTTGCTCACAGTTGCAATCTATCACATTCTGTTGGAATGGGTATGATGATCATTTGCTGTTATTTCTGGATTTTGGTAGCTTACTTCACTTTTTGTGACTTATTGTTGAGTGACATGGGGACTGCAAAAAAAAAGTGGTTTAGGTAGGTCTCTAAAAGAAATAGCTTCTATTAAATCAGTGGCCCCCCTTTTGAGCACCAGAGACTGGTTCCACGGAGAAACGTTTTCCGTGGACTGGAGAGGACATGGTTTTGCATGCTGCCTGTATCCCGCGAATGAGGCTTGACTTATTTGCATGGCCTGGTTGCTGGCATGCTGCGGACCAGTGATGGCTCACGGACTGGGGGTTGGGGCCCCCTGTGTTAAACTATTCAATCCAGATATGAAATTATTTACAGCTATTGCAGCATAAGTTCATAAAGTAGGATAACTATGAGATGTTGGAATAGGGGAGGGAGACTAAGGTTTTAATTAAGCTTGAATCACAGCTCAGTGGCTGATTTGGCCTAATCATTCTCTCCCTTCAAGCTATCTCCCAGGCTTGTGGCTGTTGTGGGGAAAAACAGCAGGAAGGAATGTTTGTAGATTACCTTGAGCTCCTGAATGAATGGTGACATGCTGTCATAAAGAAATAAAAATAGCTAACAAATTAGGAAATATGTTGATATGCACTAAAAGATGACACAGAAGCAGAAGAAGCAGTAAACCAATGATTAAACTAGAGATATAACAAAAAAAGAGAATGTACTTTTAGTAGTATATGAACCCATTCAAGGATTGTCCATTTGATTAGATATAAATTGTTGCATTTATTTGGAAAGCAACATTGATCTGGTTTAAGTAAGCACCTCCACCTCAATTAAATTGTCTAAATCAAACCCCTTTCAATTTTAATTGAGGCAGATGGACCCTTAAAGTCAACAATTTGAATCAGATTGGAAATTTTAGATTTAGACAGAAGATTCAATTTCATCTTTTGAGCAAATTGCTTTCAAATCAAATATCTATGCTGAATATTCAAATAGCCCTTCCTTCCTTCCTAAGTCAACACCTGGCTTTATTTTATCTCTCTCAAACTTACTTTCATATCCATCACTGACCTTTGAGGAAGACCTGTTCAATACCATTTAATACAGAAACCAGGTTACAGCTCTTTCCAACATCCTTTGGATTGTACTGCCTCAGTACAATACCTTCTGTTTTTCTATATGCTTGAATCTTGAGTTTCAGTGAAATCTGGTGCGAGATGCATGACTGATACTGACATCGTTCCATTAACCTTATTGCTTATATCCCTCTGTATTCTTGCTCAAGTTAATGTTTTCTCTATTTGGTGGGGCATAAAACTTACAGAATGCCTTATCAATGTGTATGTTGACTGGAAATTATGGACTTTGTAGTCCCAGCACATATAAAAGACATCATTTCCAAGAAGAGAGTTCTGTAATTCCTTGTAAAAAAGGAAGAAGGCTTCTTAAACATAGTTTAAAATAGCGATTTTCTGAGGTCATAATTAAGCTTTGCACTAGGTACTACATATCCGAGATGATGATGAATGAGACATCATCATAATTGCACAGCAATAAACATACAAGACAGGTGCTTACAGTCTAAAATAAATAAAGATTTTTCTTAATATGTTTAATCAAATCCTCTACAAGGAATAAGTCACTTTGTTCCTATCTTCATTCATTTTTAGATTTCCTGTATCCCACTATTCCTTCCACCAGCACATTTAAACTTTTGCATACTTGCAGAATGTAATAGAAAAATCTCATTGGAATGAGGACATGCATGTTAGAAGTTGTGAATATTGGCCAAATTATAAGCAATATGAAATTACTCATATAGAAAAATTCTAAAGAAAAATCACACAAAGATTCAGATTTTTATAGAAAGAGGTGATCAGCAATATTATGATCTATGACAAACAAAGATTTTTTAAAGTTTTTTTTACAGAAAAGGTTTACATATAACTATAACTCTATTAAAGACACAAAAGCAAATTAAAC
The DNA here is from genome assembly GCA_032468095.1 of Pareas carinatus. Lineage (NCBI taxonomy): Eukaryota > Metazoa > Chordata > Lepidosauria > Squamata > Pareidae > Pareas > Pareas carinatus. Next base: position 261,306 of record JANHFO010002597.1, read on the forward strand.
CGGGCATGTTTAAGAATATACTGTGGGAAAGTGTAACTGGACAATTTTTAGGAAAAAAATCTGCATTTATGAATTGTTGATTGGGAAGAATGACAAAGAATGACATTGATTGGCAATACATCTTGGACAACAATGATCTCTGTCAGTCTCTCACCTATTGCACAATGGTAGCCATTTGTCAAGTAGTCATTGAGGAAAAATGGAAGCAATTACTCAGGGTGCTCAGTTATAGGCATTGAATATTACAGCTTTGTGTTTCTAACAATAAGAGCAAAAGACAATCATATTTTTTCTGAATCTCCTAAGAGCTTAAATTAAGGTAAGTTATCAAACAGGGGTTTTTTATTTTAAAAAAGGCTTTTTAAATTAAGAAGAACTAGCAGGCTATTTTCACACAATTCAAAATAGGCACCAAAATTCAGATCTTGTGGAATTTGGTGGGCAGTCATAGATAATAAAAGATATTAATTATCTAAGATTATAAAATTCCAGACAACTAGTAGATGACAACAAAGAAGTTCCTGGTTATGTTCCTTGCTCCGAGTCACAACGACAGCTCTATAAATCACTGTAATAATTAAGCAAAGAAATGTGTTTTCAGCCCTGATATGGTAGCCCTAATGCAATCAGAATGTATGAAAGGGACAAATGACCTCACTTTTCCTGAAAGGAAAGCCCACTTCTTTTTCATATTGCCATTGTAGTTCAATTGATAGAGATAAGTCTTAAAACTTGAATTTTGTTTTTTTCCCATTCTTAAATGAGTTTTATACCACATTAATCAGCTATTATTTTTCCATTACTAACAAAGAACTAACAATGGTTTACTAAACAGCACTGTTAATGAAAAACATTTCAAATTAATCTTTAATTGTTTATTGGTGATGAACTATCAAGTAGTCAGTTTTTAGCAACTGCATAGATAGAACCAGGAAGATCTGTTCCCAACTTTCAGATCTTTCAATTGTATTTTCAGGACCACTGTAATTGAGTCCATTCACCTTGATACTGATTGTTCTCTGTTTATCTTTCCTTCCATTTTCAATCATTCCAAGCACTCACTCAAGAGAACTAGATCATTACATAATATGTTCATAATTTGAGCTGGTTATTCATTCTCAACTGAAAGATCTGAATTGATTTCAAATTACTATTAAGCCATAAATCCTGTTTACACACCACAATGGGTGTGCTCAGAGAAACAAACTATGCCAAAACCAAGCAAATTATGCTATGGTTTCATGTAGTATATGAATCTACCAATGAAAAATATTCTCATTTTTCCAACTACCAAGATATATATTTTGATTTTAGAATCTTGTCATCAATATGCCTTGGTTAGAATCCAAAGTAAGATATGTTAGCATCTTTGTTCAAGTAATTCGGTATAGTTCTGTTCCATGTCTGGGATGTAAAGGTTGTTCAGACCAGTGATTTATAGCATCAACTATCCATTGTTGTGGCAATAAATCACTGGTGCTGGCAGGTTTGGTATTGCAAGGGTGATGAGTAGATGAGTTGTTAGGTTGGAAGACCTTGTAATAGGCAGCAATACTTGTCAGATCTAACAAGAGGGGGAGATGGGAGGATGGTGAAAGTATTTTAAGTAGTCTGTAACTATTCGCCCTGCATTCATCAGCGTTGGCTCAAAGACTCTAACTGTGGTCTGAGGCCAGATACAATCTGTGAAGGCTGGAAAGCTGCAAAATACTCTTTGATTATCTGCAGCATAGGCACTGCAAAATGGAAATCAATCCAGTGTTGTTTTTGTTGGTTGGGATCACATATTCTGCTAAAGCACTATTTGTTGAATAAGACATCATGTTTGATTTTTACATGCTGCATAGCATTATATTATATAAACTATAATTTATACCACTTAATGACTGTGTTTGTGCATAATACAAAACCAATACCAGGCAAACCACATTGAGTCTCAACAAACCACTTGGGAAGGTCAATATTTATATGGCTTAGCCATATGGTAAATGAATTTCATCTCATTAATTCATGTGGAAAGCAGTAATGTTTTGAAGAGCTTTAGAGCACGAATGCTGTTTCCTTATATAAGATAAGATGCTATCAATGCTATAAGGGACTGTTTACAAGAAATGGATCAATAGCCACCAAGCAAGGTCTTAATTCTTCTAAAGGAAAAATGAGAATCATCTGGTAGAAGCAGTACTCCTGACCATGCACCAAGCATATGAAAATTGCCTCCAATCAGCATAATCATTACTATTTTTCTTCTTTAAAACAGGTCAATATTTTGCCAATATTCAGCTCTTCTCATTAATAGATAACTTAGACCAGCCTCCTGAAACCTGATGTTCGCTAAGAGATTTAGGACTTTGTAGTGAAAACATCTACAAGGCAACAAGTCAGGGAAAGTTGACTTCGGTGATAAAAATGAAAATCGAAAAGTTGGGAGTGAATTGTTAAATTTTCCTTCCAATACTTTTAGCCTTAGAAAATACCTGAAAAGATGAATAGCTAAGTTCTTTTCAATTATAGCAACTGGAAGTATGAAGTATACAGAAATATTTTACCCTCTTCCTTTTGTTTCGTGTTCTCAATTTTGAATTATGAACATATTATGTAATCACTGCCCAAAAATATTCAATATCCAAAAATATCCACAAACGTAATCAAGAAATCAGGTACATCCCACCATGACCACTTGCCCAAGCAGAATTAAACTTCTAAATGATTCTTTGAGAGTGCTAAGCTGATCCGTTCACCTTTTATTCTGACAGTGTTCTGGCATACCAATAATGAATGAAATTTTGGGACCAATTAAAAAAAATGTCTGTATGATCAAATAGAACAAAGGTTCTGAAGAAACCTTACAAACCATGTATTAACCATGCAGCTGTAGGGCCAGCCTTTCTGTAAGGCAAAGTGATTAAGTAAAGTATCTCCTTCAGGTAGCAGATGTTGAAGCAGATAGAACCACAGATGCTCATGCCATTCCCTTCCTACCTTGTAGGTGAACTTCTATATGGATGCTTATTTGTTGGTTTTATGAGCACCAAATCAAAATATTCTAAGAGGCATACAAAACTAAATCCACATAAAAATACAGTACTTTATAAAATCATAACTACAAGTACAAGTATTGTGGAGAAAATGCAAATATCAACCACCACCAGTCAGGATCAGAAACTGAGTTGACCATTAGCCTATTAAAAAAACCAGGTTTTAGGCCTTTTATTAAAAAAAAACCCAGAAAGTTCAGGTCTAGATGACCCTCTGCAGGAAGTTGGCAACAGAGAATGGATAGTTCTGTGATTCTACAGGATGACTCATGGACATGTTGCTGGCACACCTTGCGTAGTCTTAAAGCAGGCCAAGAATAATTGGAAGATGACAAACTGTAAATAAGGGGAATGCTTTGCAATCTTTCAACCCAGCAAATAAAACATCTTGAGCTGCTCCTGCTTGTGCATTCCTCTGTTCTATGAACTATTTTCCAATTTCAAATATATAAAAAAAACTTTTATTAATTGGATCAGGATGTTACTTGGGACTATAATGCAAGTGGGAAAATGTCCCTTAATGTCAATCTCACATGAAATGTGAAATCCTACTTTTTTTTTCTCATCCCGCATTCACATATGAATGAATATGTGCATCTGTAAACACAAACCAGCTGTTCTTATTTAACATCCACTTAAATATGAGTGAATTTGGGACATGATCTATGAATATAATCCCTTTCTTCTATCACACATTCACAGACGTCGTGATAGGAAAGAGAAAAATAAAATTTAATATTTCAGAAGGGAATTGTCTTTAACATTAACATTAAACTAGCAATTCTCTGACTCAGGCTTTACTTTAATTTCCCAGACCTTATTTAGTGGCTTGTGGTATTTTGCTCCAGCATTGTGGAAAATGGGGAGGCGAATATCACCATTACCGTAATAAAAAATAACTTCTAACAATAAATCCACGTGTAGAGAAGAATAGGCAGGTCTGTTTCACATTATCTGCACATTTGTTTCATGCTACTATTATATAGAGAATTTATTGTAACTATTACGGATTGTTGAATTGTCATAAATTCAAGTTGAAATGACTTTTGATTAATATTCATATTGAAATGTTACCATTTACCATTTTTTCAGTGTTTCCTAGAGTTTAAATGTATTCATCCTTAAGGGAAGCAGAAACAATGGCAACTGATTTGGGTGATCGATCATTCACACTATAACATATTGGATTAAAATCAGATATCTATGATTTAACTGAAAAATGAATGAGCCTCTGACAAATAACTTAGCTAAAATTCACATCATGAATTTTAATGACCAAGAATAAGACTTCTATTTTTCTGTTCCAGGTAACTTCAAGACTCTAAATCATACACTTTCTTAAGTCTATAGTTTGCTCTCTCTCATGCAAATCGGGACACAACCTATATTTTTAATGGTTGCAAACAAAAGGTTAATCCAGAATTCACTAGTCATTTTCTTGCCCACCTGACCAAAATGTACAAAAACATAAAATATTGATTACCGAATTAACCCAAATAGGGTAGTTTACAATGCAATGTACTGTGCAAATCCAGAACATAATTTAGGGAGCAAAGATTGTCCCTTATCATCTTTACTATTCAACCTGGCTATAGAAATGCTAGCAATAGCACTTAGATCCAGTAATCAGATTAGCAAGATAAAAATGGAAGCTAAGATGCATCTTTTAAATCTATTTGCAGATGATCTGATCTTGACACTCTTAAATGCTTATTATTCAGCTAGCTATATTAAGAATGAGTTAGAGGAATTTGCAGAGGTTTCATGACTATTAGTTACTTTGCAAAAACCACATTTAAAGATTTGCCAAAATCTCCAAACTCAAAAGGAAATTTCCACAGTTTTAGGGATTCTAGTAGTATATAGTTAAAATAGTTAGATATCACTATTACTAACTGCCCAAATAGGCTGCATTCCAATAACACACACCACAAGAAAACTAAGATTAAAATTAACTAAGTCTAGCACATTGTCTACAGACCACACCAGCCTTTAATTGTTTAAGTTTTAATGTGTTGGGCAATTGTAGACAGAATGTGGTAAAGTAAAGGGTTAACATTTAAAAGTCTTGCCTGTTATTTTCACAGCTCAAAGGTGTTGTATCTCCCTGCTGGCATGAGATCTATTATTATGGCATGTCATTCCATCAATTTTATAATCATGTGCACTTCACATGACCTATTTTTGGTATGTCTTTCCAAACCATATCCAGATGTATTTTGTAGAGTAATATTTCATTGTCACCTGAAAGACAGTGAAATATTTCTTTCTCTCCTAATGTATCAGTAAGAAGTCCATTCCTTTAAAAAGAATACACCAATAATACAACTGCAGAAAGAAAATATTCCCAGTAAATAAATGTTGACTGCATTCAGCATATTCAGGTCTCTACAAAACTTTACAATTGTTCTTTGTTCAGTACTATTTCATATTGAAATGAACATTTGTGTAATTTTGGATATGAGATGTTTTTTCTTGGAAAGAACAAGACTACAGTATCTCTATATGATAAAGCATAGCTGCCTGGGCCATTGGTCCTGGAAAATATAGTGAAAGAGTTACAATTTATCAGCCCTGTGTAAACCAGTTCTAACTTGATTCACATTAGAGACCTGAGATCCTGAAAAGCTATAATTTGAGTCAATTTTGCAGGTGAAAATGCAAACTAATTCAATTCAAAACCTTCAGGCTTTATATGACAAGGTTTTGTCCATAGAATAAGAAACATCAAAACTGAAGCATCCTTCAAAGCTTTACACAGCTCTACCTTTTAATAAAGAGCTTGTTCAAAATATTTTATATATCAGCAAGTTATTTACATTTAAGAAGTTCAGAGTATTTTTGTTACCAAAAATTTATATTAGAACTAAACAAAAGAATTCTAGATCTTTGTAAATATATTTAAAATGTGGGTCATTCTGTCTTTGTATTTTTTTGTCTGTTATATGAAAATGCTAGGCATTTATCAGTTAATTTTTAACACCTATTTGTGAATAATCAGCTATATCATCCTTCGGGGTTGGTTTTATTGTGTCACTCTAGAGCAGTGCCCCCCAACCTTTTGTACACCAGGGACCGATTCCATGGAGAAAGGTTTTTCCGCGGAATGGAGGGGGCGTGGTTTTGTGTGCTGCCTGCATCCCCTGAATTGGGGTTGGCTTGTTCGCGCATCCCAGTTGCTGGCATGCCACGAACCGGTGCCGGTCCACGGTCCGGGGGTTGGGGATCCCTGCTCTAAAGCATGTGATTGCTAACAATTATATTGGTAGCTAAACTGTTCACAGCAGGAGTAGACAGCTTTGTTATGCATTGAGGCACCCTTTGTTGGATAATGTTAAATGTGCTGATAAAATGGCTGCCCTGAAAAATGTGGCCAAATATAAAAACAGCTTATCAGAAAACAGGTTGCTAAAATTACACTTTGCGAAGTTCTTTTATTATCACATTTTGTCTTTGTTTTTTCTGAGCTGATTCATGTACTTTCAATGCACTGGGATAGTCATCCATTATTTTTATTCATTTCTTTATTTTCTACTTTTATTATTTTTATAAATAACTCAAGGTGGAGAACATATCTAATACTCCTTCCACTTCCTATTTTTTCTACTGCAATAACCCTGTGAGGTGGGTTGGGCTGAAGGAGAGTGACAGGCTTTTGTGCCAAAGTCAGGATTAGAACTCACAATCTGTCAGTTTCTGGCCTGGTTCCTTAACCACTAGACCTATAGGCTTTAAGAGCCCCAGGAGTACTTTCATTAAAACTTATGTTAGAGGACAGCACTTGAATTTACAGTATGACAGTTGGGACAATTTTCAAAGGGGTAAAAGAAAAATAGACTCATCGCTGCTTATTTTTTTCAGACTTATATTTCAAGCAAAGAAAATTTGGCACAAGAATAAAATCAAGGATGTCATTTACCGTAAAAACTTCTTTTTTTAGTATTCTTTGACTGAAATCCTAAGTCAATGTCTGAGGGATTATGCTCCAGAAACTTATTTCTAAGTCAGTGCATAAATATTGCACCATGTGGAATAAATGTTTCACAATAGGGTGAATTATCATCTGAGTTATAACTGTGATAGATAATCTGAATTTTAGCTATGATCAAAAAAGAGAATTCTCACTTTAATATGGAAAGTGTCATGACGTATAATGGTATTGCTCACTGATAAAAATGTCTCTCTAGAAAACAAAAGAAAATGAAAGAAAAAATGTTTTCTATAGTTCTTTGTTCCTAAATGCTAAAATTATATGAGAGTTAGGAAACATAAAAATTTCTGGAGAAGGATAGTATTTCCTATGTGAACCTGTTCAGGTAAATCATAGACTGTACTTTTTCTATTTTATTTAGATGCATGATCACTGAACAGGTGTGCTCTAAATAAATGAGCATATAGTTGTGTTGTTGACTTGTTAGAATTTATTCACCAAATGTGTCTCGACACACAAGGAATTTGTCTCCGGTGTACATGCTCTATACTTATATACAGTCTATAATTGACAAACTGTGATTACAATTAATCATAAGGCTATAAGTGACAAACAGTGATCCTAATCATAAAGTACATTCATAATCATAAAGTACATTCATCGTGTCATCACGTTATAAAATACAATCATCATGTCACAAAACATTTCATCGTGTCATATGTCGAAACATTTGTGACAAACCATGTCACAAAGCACATTCATTATGGCATACAATTCTTTTTTTGTTGGTTATGAACTTGGCTTAGCTATGCCCTTGTTACACTGATTCTGATAAGGCTTTACTCTTGATTTAGAACTGAGTCTAAAGCCAGTTCATAATATTCAAGTAACTCAAAAACATTGATGATATATAATAGTAAAAATGGTAACTTATTGAACATGCTTTCTTGAATACTGCTGATTATGTATCTCCAATGTCTTCCTAAATTGTTTCCATACATTTAAAAATAGGGTATAATAATAACAGGGCACAATAATAACATTTCTGGTCCTCCCTGCCTGCATAGGAAACTGTTCACTTTCCCCATTAACCCAGTATTTTGTGACTCAATTGCCAGTGCTATTGAGCTGAAGAGCCATGATTCAACAATTTTTTCTTTGCTTCTCAGGCACACAGCCCAGGAAAATGGAGTTATTTTTAAAAGCACTTTGCTCCACTTCAAAAAAAAATGCACAGACATTATTTCAGCTATAAGTAATCAGAACTATCTACATATCAATGGAGAGAGAGACGCAGAGATAGTCTGCTCTATGTAGTCTGCTGGCATTTCAACCCCATCAGCATTAAGACCAGAAGCTCCACGCAATATATGGATGTTTCTGCCCTACATCCCACACTGTATACCAGCCAGAAAGAGGGAAGGTTGGGACTATGCAGAGAAGCCTCAGAGATAGTCCAACACATAGTGGGATAATGGAAGATGCAAGCAGCAACAGCATACACTGCACAAATAGCTGGCACTGTGTACATGAATATTTGCACAATGTATGGGTTAGACTCTGCCAAGTTCAGATAGGAGATTCCACAGAAAGTCATGAAAAATAGCAGAGCTAAAATCCTGTAAGGTTTCCAGAACCAGACAGACAGGGAGGTACTTGCCAATCAACCAGACATTGTGGTAGTAGACAAGGATCAGAAAACAGCAGTGGTGATACATGAGATTGGCTTCCACTCTTTTGGCCTTCCAGAAGAGCATTAAGACTTAGCCAAATCAACAATCACGGGGAAGCAACAGCGGTATGCAACCTTGGGTGTGATTGCTGGCTTGAGGGAGCTACTCCTTCTTTTGAAATTTGTTCTTTGCTGTAAGGATTTTGTTGTCTTTTTACTTGCTTAGAGTAGCTCAGATAGTAAGATGGGCAGCATATTAATTTGATCAAAATAATAAATAAGCAAACAAATAAATAAATAAATTCCCAGAGTCAATTCAAATTTCCAAAATCCTTATCCTTGCATTGCCCAAACAATGTCATCCATATATAAAAGGGAAGTAAGAACAAATTCGTGAGGATGCCGTTTGTCATTTGATTTTACTAATTTGTAGATGGTTGATTGGAACTGCAGGTGGCATACATCAATAAAAAATTAAAAGTAATAAAATAAAAAATAAGTATAAAATGAAACAATATAACACATAGCCACAGAAATCCATAGTTCCCATTGGATATAGTAAGCCCTCACTCGCTCAACCGAAGGGACTCATCTAATATCTTGGTCCAACACCCGGGAGAAGAACTTGGTCTTCTTGGCTCCACGAAAGACTAAAAGAAGAACATTCACACAAAGTACTAACAGATTTTAAGGAAAAATAATCAACATGGGGAAGGAAACGATGAGTTCAAGAAGGATTGATTATACTTAACCATCACTGAAATCTGACTGATATCTGAAGGATAAACCTAAACATGCAGGGATGAAGAGGTGAGGAGTAATACAGTCTTGAAATGGGCCACGTTTAGCTGGGACTCTGAATAAGAGCACTTTACATTGAAACATGTTGTTCTAAGACTCACTCTTATATCTTAACATGGAAATCTGAAGCACATGTACTCAGAAGAAAGTTCCACTGAGGGGGATTGTTTTTTCAGTAAATGTGTTTAGATGATAACATTGTCTCCTTCTTGCTGGATTTCAATGGAGGAGAAGGAAACCTTTGGGAGAAAAACGTCACATTTGGGTAGAACTGATGGTTGCAAAATGAGTGAGGCCACATCAAAGATGGAAGCCAGAAAGATTTTAACAAGACGTGCCCTACTTTAGACTTTGCACACAATTTACATTGGTTCCCTCCTCAAAATCACAAGAAACTGTGCTGCCTGTTGTTAAAATTCTGATGCTTTGATACAGACAGCAGAAGGTTTTAGATGGAGGTTAGTGTCCTACTTGTGCTGTGTCTTAATACTGGTAAATGATTCCTAGCAAAATGAGAAGAGCAGTTTTCATACACCTTTAAATGTCACTTATTTAAATATTTTTAATTAAGGTTCAGACAGAGAAGCTTAAAAGTACTTGGAACTGATTTGGAGTCTTATATAAAATCTTGGGATTTGCAGTGATCTAGTCATCTTTTTTCTAGTCATATTCAATCACCATTCACTAAGAGCTGTGATTTTAATGAATACATGGAAAATGTACATTTAAAGACTGCAGAAAAGGGATTAGGAGAAAATATGAGGCTTGAAATTTAAATAAAGCATGAATGCATAAAACTATGGCAGAATAACATAAAGTACTGACTTTGGTACTATAGAAAATTCAGTGTCAATGCATCGCAAGGTATTTAGTTACAACAGACTGCAAAGAAAATTACTGAACTAGGAGATTATTAAGGAGAAAACTAAACACTCTTCTCACTGTAAAATTAAACTAAAGCAAAATATGACTCAACAATTCCCTGAAAATACTGTAAAATGATATTTTCATGTAAGAAATTTTTAAAATTGGGGTGTATTGGCTTTGATAATCTTAAAGTCCTTTGATTCCACTAAACAACAAAGATTAATAACCTGGTGGACAGTATAATTAAGTAGAGTTTCAACTGCATCTTCCTTAACATATTCTAGCACTCAAATCATTACATCACACTGCTTTTCTAGGATCTATAGATAACTACAACATTTAACTTAACTTAGAGTTAAACTAAACTACATATAAACTAAGATGTTTGGAGAAGAAGAGTTTTGTTGAATAGGGCGAAGTTCAACCAAGCATTGATGTATGAAAAAGAAGGGAAAGTGAAGAAAGGTGAGAATAAGAGTGAAGTAGTCATGCTTTGAACTACAGACTTTTAGTTCTTTTAATGGTTTGTTGCATTTTACAATTGTTTCAGTACAGTTCTGAAATTCATGTTTCACTGGAAACAGTGTGATCTCTTTCAACTTGAAAACACTGGATATCATAACAATTTTGATACAATTTTGATAATAAAACTTCAACAGCTTTAAACCTGTGTCCATCATTATCAAGTCTTCAAAAACAACCACATACGTGATATTCAAATACCTTTAGAGTTTATAATTGTGTACTAGAAAACAAGAATCTGCTGTCCATGGTACTGTTAGCAACTAGCAGACAGAGCTAAAGAAAGAGAGGTTGATGCACGAAGTGGAAGAATCAAATAGAAAACAACAAAAGTGATCATGCTTGTAAAGGTGCAAAGATATTTTTTTTTAACTTTAATTATAGTTTGTCTATGGAAATAAAAATAATGCCAAAGTTAGAACTCCTTACTTTGAAGAATTTGTACTGGCAAAAATCCTCATATACAATATGGTAATAAATTTTTTCAGAACAGAGACTTGATGGGAACAGAATACTGACTATCTTCTTCTATTCTCAATATATCTGCAAGTTGCTGAACATGTAAAATAGAAGGCAAGATCATTGTGACTCCAATCAATTTGAGTACATTTTATTTATATTGTCAAGTTCCTCTTAATTTTCATATATGCAGAGAACATCCACTTCAGTACTTTTTAAATCAAACCACAGACACTCCTGGTCACTAGTTGTATCAATGGTAACCATTAAATCATACATGCATCTAACAAGGTGGTTAATGTTTTTGTGGCCTGGTTTTCTGCTCTAAGCAGCAAAGACTCCAAACCACTCAAAATGTAATTATTTTGAATTGTTTTGCCATTGTATTATATTGTACTTATTGAATTATTTCATCAAAAATTATTTTGGCAGCCAAAAAGAATATTTTTCAAGTTACTTTCCTGTGGAATAAAAACTAAGCTATAGTTAATTGAATAGCTAATAATTTGCTACCCTTCTAACTCTGCATTTGGTTCAGATTATACCTATTTTTCTGTTACTACACCTATACAGGTGTATAAGTGTAGCATTTGGTAATACTTGCACCTTTCAAAGGCAATCTGTATATCTACTTGTATAGCATCAAAGTATATAAAGAGATGTTCACATTTATATATTTTTTCATGCTCATGATCTCCCTTATTCATGAAGACTGTTACCTAATTTATTTTAGTATATTTTACGCTATCTTTATTTACTCTCTGTTAGGAGAAGTTGAATTCTGTAATTTCTGCTTCCTTTGCTGACTGAAAATTCGATAACCACTTGATGCCCTTTTTGCTTTTCCAATTCTATTCACCATCCTCTTCTCTCTTTTCTTTCCTTACCTCTGTATTGTCTCTGGTGCTACTCTCTTTGCATTTAAATATTGCAAAGAATATTGCATAGAGTTTAAAATGAACATTATTTAGTTTATGAAGATAGATGAGTATTTTTTTCTGCTAATCTTCCTTTTAAACAGTGTTGTTTTAATTTTAATACTTGCATAGCATAAGCAGGAATTCCCACCAATCAAGTGATTTGAGTTCTGCTTCTGATTTATCTGCTGACACAACTTCATGCTCTGAGTTTTTAAAAGATAGAGCAGACCTGAGCATATTTTGACACCCAATCCAGTCCTTTGACTGTCCCTATCCAGTCTGTATGAGGCCAACTAGAAATTAGAAATCAAATGTAAATAAGTGAGCACTATGCACACAAATCAAACACTTTTTTGGACTATTCCTTATAGGCCTTAAAACAATTCCAACTCCAGAAGCTAAAAGAATCAGCTGGGGGGATGGGACAACTCGCTACCGCTGCCTAGCTGTAGCCACCAGGGAGCCATCATCTCACCACAGGGCAACCTGGCCACATAGCCACATAATTTTTTGGCCACTGGCCATCTCAGTGCCAGGAAAGGTGGTGGAAGAGGACGGGGATCAGGCAATGGGCTTCTGCCTCCTCTGCCTTGCCTTCGCCATTGCCTGCTCCCTGCCCTCTTCTACTACCCTCCCTAGCACCGAGATGGCCAGTGGCCAAAAAACTATATGGCCAGGTGGCCCTATGGTGAGATGATGGTCCCCTGGTAGCCATGGCCAGTCAGCGGCAGTGAATCGGGGTAGGCCCTCAACTAGGACAGGAGTAGGTAACTGTGGCCCCTTTACATCCTGTGGACTTCATGTTCCACAATTCCTGAGCCAGTCATGCTGGATGAGGAATTCCGGGAGTTGAAGTCCACTGTTTGTAAAGTGGTCATAATTGTCCACCCTAGAGCTAGGAGATATTTAAGAAGAGATTTTTCACTGTGTGTATCAACTCTTCTCTGTCATTAATCTTTCCATTGAAACATATTCTAACACTTCCGACTACAATGTCTAAAAATTCTGGCTAAATGTGTATCATATTTCCATTGTTGTGCGTTACGTAAATCCCTATTCAGTAACACAGAAACACCTGCTGCCCACTAGCTTTATACATGAAATATTTGATTTCATATTGTAAATAGTAATAATAATAGTAACATTCAGAGCAGGTCTTTTTTTCATTGAAAAGATGAACAACTACCAAACCCCTATATTTTTTAAAGCATGCATATTTAAAATTTTAAATAGCCAGTCAATTTTTAAACAACATAAAACTTGTCCTGACAAAATAATTTTTATATGTCTTTCCTATGTTTACATAAAATAAGTTCGGAGGTAGAGAGGAAATGCATTTTGTAAAACAGAATTTTAAATAAATAAGGCAGCTGTTAAATAAATAAGCTGTTGTTGAAATTTGTCTCATGACTGCAATGCCTCGGGGGAGTACGTTTTTTTCAAGAAGAAAGTTAATAATGTAGTCATTTCCAGGATAGGACATCCCTTGACATATTCACTTAGAATAAAATGAACAATAAGTCACTAGAATCTATAGATTAAGGCAGCATTATATCATAGGCTGCATTTGGATGAGAAAATCATGAGATAGTAGGTTAATTAGCAGCAAGATTCTAACAGCTATTTTCTCAGTAGCTTAAATTGGTCTTTGTTCTAATTGGATTATGTAAAACAGATTGAGGTTCAAAGGTGAAAAAAGATCCTTCAATATCTTATAAATAATTGGATTTAAGGAGATTTCTCTTCTTGAAAGAAATCAGAGCATAGACTAGAATAAAATTGTTATAAAATAAAGATATAATTAAGAGGTGTAAGCTTCTGATCAAAGGCAGTTCAATAATAAAAGGAAACATGATCACTTTGTAATGGAGAAAACTAATCAGTCCTTCAGTTCTCCTGGAAACACGTGACTTTGAGCTTGATCCCTGTCCATAGGCCTTGCTTCGGTTTTGAAAAATATTTCGCTTAGGTTCATTATTTGATCATTTATGTATTAATAATTTATATTAAAGTATGTTAAGACATTGTTTATATTAATTTATAATTTAAAATATTTAGGCATCCCCAGTTTGCAATATTAAAAACACCTTTAAAAGCAGCCAGTTCTGAGTTCTTTGAGGAAATAGAAAACACATAAAAGCATTAATTAATTTTTTTACCCCTAGATGAGAAGCAGAGACACATGCTAAGAATTAACTGTTTGGATTGAAACAATGGCTGTATACAAGCAGATTGATACGAGAGGATTCTTTCTTCAAAAGGGGAAGGAAGCTGCAGAGATGGATGAATGTGCTAAATTTGGGGAAGATGCTGAAGCTTTCTTTCTTTTTCTTTTTTTGTAAATTGGAAAATTCTGCTTTTGTTGTAATCTTCACTGTCCGTTGGTTTTTCTGTTGTTGTTTACAGCACAAAGGTACATCTATGGTAGTGAACAGATGGAAGCACATGCAGTTTTCTTGACAGTGTTACAACAGTGGGATTCCATTGCCTTCTCCTGATATATTTTTTTCAATTTCCCAAACTAGGCAATAGACCAAAAATGATAATGTTGTTCGCCCCACTAGAGAATAAATATGCAAGTAAATCAATTTGTTGGTATAATCACACATTTTTCCACCATTAGCTGCAACTTGAATCTATCAACTGAATAATGACCCCCATCTTTTGACAGCAGTTTGAATATGTAATTGTAAATCGATTAAGTATGAAATCAGATGCAATATTCATTCTTTCCACTGTATCAATGTTAATATTAACTATATGAGATTCCTGTTCAGATTATTTTATATTTTTGTATGATTATTTTTTTCAGCTGGCAGATATTAAAAGGATCCTTTTTCTCTTGGATAATGATGAGCTTCTGTTTTAGAAAGAGTTGGCATATAAATATGAATCAACCCTATTCCACATAGATCAGAACTATTATATATCTAAAGCAAAGTTTTTGGGGAAAGAAAGTCTGTTTCTGCTTTTAAAAATATAATATCCTTATTTTTAGAGTTCCTGACATCAAATATTAATCTTAAGGTCTGAAAAGGGATTGTATCTTTTCTTTAACTATAGTTTTAGATATTTTACACATGCTGTAAAGCAGTGTTTTCCAAACCTGGCAACTTTAACATCTGTAGACTTCCTTAGCCATCATGCTGACTTCCTTAGCCATCATGCTGACTTCCTTAGCCATCATGCTGACTTCCTTAGCCATCATGCTGACTGGGGAATTCTGGGAATTTCCCATATATCTTAAAGTTGCCAAATTTGAAAAACACTGTTCTAAAGTAATATTTGTTTCCTTGTTTATTACCAAATACCATGTTGTGCTAAGCATAGTTTATTTCCTCTAACAAAAAATAGATGGAAAATTGATATGGCTAAGATAAGTCAATTCTCAAATAAAAGTGTATAGAAAAGCAAGAATTAGTGTACAGTAAACCTAATTAAGCCATATAGTAATATGATTTGCTTGAATGAATCTCATCAGTCCAAAGCTATTGTTTCTTAGCTCCTTGGCTGCAACTGTGATCTTGTGCTAACAGTATACATGCTATATTTGCAGTTTGCTATATTTGTATATGTTGCTGAATCTCCAGCTATCCAGATTTTCTTGACAGGACTCAGGAAAACAAGCCAAGAATAAACCAAAAAATTATTTTGTTTGGTCACATCACTAACTCTTGTTTCTTTTGAGTGTGCTTGTTGTCTAACTATGGCTTAATGATATGAGTTAAAATAGCAGCAGAGGGCAAATGAAGTTCAAGGCCCCACTATGCTCTCTGATACCTTCCTAAGTGACATCTTGGCAGAAGAAGTAAAAAAAGTGCCCAACAGCAGCATGGCTAGATGAGCCTCTGAGATGCTTTCTTGTTTGAGGATGAGAGAACACCCTTAGAGGCAAACGAACTAGCCTGAATGGGTCAGCAGCACAAAATGTAGAATAGATCAGGACTTCACCACATTTTTCCATCCCACAGATAACCACAGTTAAGATACATGGTCATTAACCTGGAACGATATTACATTTGAACAGATGAAAATAACAGTGTGATAAGGCTCTTGTAGAATGCCAGAATAATTAAGGGGTCAGAAAATCCGAATTCTCTGTTTAGCTATGTAATTGAAGGCATATTCTTTTGCTATCCAGGCTGATGTATCTTCTTAGGCAGGGAGAACAGCAATATATTTTCTAAGATACAATGTAGTTGGCATATTTACGTGTTAGTATGATATATAAACAAACTACTGATATGTTTTTTTTAAAGAGTAACATTTATGACAGCTCAATGCACAAATCAGCCAAGAATGGCTAATCCAGCAAACTAGTTAACAAAATTGGCTATTAACAATATATAAATGCAGCATATATTTCACTATATATACTATAATGGTTCGTGCTCAGCAAGTTGTTGGAATCCAATTGTGATTTGTTAAGCAAACAATAGTTAGTGCAATACATGAAGTCATGATATAGCGGTCATAATATAGTCTCCTGCGTCCAAAGGGGGCAGAGACACATATGACAGCACATACATAACGACATCATTATGAAAATGACACAAATGTAAATGTTACGGCATATCTGACATCATCATAGCTTCTACGAAACAACTATGTTCATTTTAACCATATTATTAATCCTTCTCTTCTCTATACTGCATACCACAGGCAGAGATTTAAAGCCATCTACTATGATTCTGTTCACAATGTCAGTTTAAGCATCAGGGATCATCTTGTTTTCACAAGTTTTGATTTAGAAGATTTTATGTTTTCTTGACATTTTGCTCTGCTTGCTTTTAGTAGTGGATCTGATCAATTTTACCAAAATAAGACATTTGTTTTAGTTATAGCTGTTTTTATTTTTCCTTTTATTGTTGTACTTATTAACTACAAAAGCTTGAACATGAAATGAAAAACTAAATGAACGAAATTTGAAATTAAAAAAATTATAGCTGATTTTGACATAACACTAAGCCAAGATTTTAAGCCCTAGTTTGTTGAACAAGTAATGATGAACTATAACTATATTGCAATTCTATTATATCAACTATTAATCCTCAATAGGTGAATTCAAGCATAAAGCCAAAAGCAGGCTAAAACAGAGGTCTCCAACCTTGGTCCCTTTAAGGCTTGTGGACTTCAACTCCCAGAATTCTCCAGCCAGCTATGCTATGCTGGCTGAGGAATTCTGGGAATTGAAGTCCACAAGCCTTAAAGGAACCAAGGTTGGAGATCTCTGGGCTAAAATATGCTTTATGTATGATCCAGGTTACCATTGCTGTTTATGGAACTGTAATAGCATATATCTA